>PVIC010052001.1:0-12286 GCA_004025085.1 Thryonomys swinderianus | reverse complement strand
ACAGGCGTGAGCCACCACGTCGGCATTGTGGTATGTGGTATCGATTGCTGGTGGGCGTGAGTCACCACGCCCAGCATTGTATGTGGTTACCGGGATCCAACTCAGGACCTTGCGCTTGTGAGGCAGCTACCGGAACCACTGAGCTAAATATCCGGCCCTTGCTGTTAAATTTTTATGTAAATGTAAAACTTCTCTGAAAAATAAAGCCTATAAAAATTTAAAAGAAAGAGATAGGGAAAAAGAGCTTACACTCAGGATCCAATAATGGTATGGAAAGTGGCCTAAAATATTTTGGAGCTTGAGAAATATATCAAACTCTGAAATCAAGACTGTTTTAATTATGAAGATGCAGACGCAACCCAGATTTCTCTATCATTGTTTCCTGGAGTAACCACTGGTTTAGTTTGCTTTGGTTTTAGGGAAATAATTGTATTTGCCATATGTTCCATGAACATAAAGGCTCATCTCATACAAGCTGAGCACAGAATTATGGTTGCCAAAGAATAAGACAGCGTTACAGGAAAGATGATTGGTATAGACTATGAGAAATTTTGGCGTGCTCTCATGGAGTAACAGAAAAGATACTGAATGTATGGTATATTTTTTTAAAAAACTAGAAGAAAATATTTAAAAGTTTTTCCCATGAAGATATAATAAATATTCAAGGGGACAGCTATATGTAACTTGATTTAAACATTATGTAATATATTCTTGTACTGAAATGTTATTTATACTCACTGGTGCCATGTAGTTTGTGTATCAGTCAAAAATTAAAAACATAGAGCCAGAGATTTAGCTCAGTGGTTCTGGCGCCTGCCTCGCAAGCACAAGGTCCTGGGTTCAATCTCTGGTAACCACATACAATGCTGGGTGTGGTGACTAATGCCCACCAGCCATCAATACCACATACCACAGTGCGGGGCGTGGTGGCTCACACCTGTAATCCCAGCACTTGGGAGGCAGAGATAGGAGGATTGCTGAGTTCGAGGCTTGCCTGGGCTACATAGTGAGCTGAAGGCCAGTCTGAACTACAAAGCAAGACTCTGTCTCAAAAAAAGAAAAAAAAAAAAAGCTGGATAAACTGCAAAATTGTATATAATATGTGTACATATATAGTTTTTGATATAATAATTAGCTACATGTGGAGTTAAAATACCTCCCCATGTTTAGACACAACGTGTTCTATGAAAAAAATGCATAAGTGTTTCTGCTTAGTGTAAGTAGAAAGAAATGCCTGATTTCAGGCAAGAATAATTGCTTTTATGTATCTACCTAATACAGGTAATATTAACAAAAATTTTTTGTGATAGGCAGATTGGATTTATTTACTAACCAAAGTATTTCACATAACAAGCAAACTCCTTGGCAAATACTACCAAAAGCCATTTTCTCATCTTAATATTTGAAAAATCAAAAGATTAAAACTCTATTAAAGTGAGGCATTGCTTCAATTTGTGTGTCAACTGAGTACAGGACAATTTAAAAATATCAAATAACTGAAAATGGAGGAACATACTAAAACCAAATAACATTTTTGCTATAAAAAAAGTCAAGAATATGGAATTATGCTTTGCATTCTCAAACCAGACAGAATTTGTTTCACAGACATATGCATATTAAACCTCAATTTAATTTTGCTGTGACTATACAAACTCGGTTTTCTGACTTTATAGTTAATATTAAATATATTAACATGGACATATAATATTAATAGAAGAAACTTTGTTATTTTTGATTTTGAAGTATTTAAAAAATGACAGAAAATTATGTATTATAAATCACAGCAATTCTGAAATGATTTCAGCATCAGTCTACTAACTTTAAAAATTAGTTACAAGTAATTTCATATTCTAATACTAATTTTTTAAAATTTTCAATTAATACACAATCCATTTCAATACATGAGTAAAAGTTATCTTATTGATGCATCACAAGTCTCTTTATCATTGAAAAGGAACTGGAACATGAAATTTTTTGAAGACTCCATCCTTGATATTGATCACAGCAGTGCTCATCCTTTACCACCTATAAAATAATAAATGTAAAATCATTTACTCTTGATGCTTCCTTCAGTAATTTTTTGTTCATGACTCCTTCATTCACCGTATTGATCTTCAGCTATTTTTTCTGAATTCGGTATTCAATCTAATGACATATCACAATAGTTCTTAAGAAATTTTCCTTACTGTTTTCATAAGTGCCAGGGTCATTAACACTTTAAAACTATAACAAGTCCAACTTTCTGTTAATTTGGAATTCAAGTTCTCATTAGCTATGTTACCTGAAGAAATTATAAAGTCAAGAGTGGACATGGCCTATATGTAAAGGACTGCCAGCAACAAAGAGAAACCCTCAAAGGAAAAAATCTACCTTTACATCAGGCTGCAGAGTAGTTCCAAAGATGGGATTAAAAAGAGAATGGAAAACTACAGCAAATCCCAAGAGGAGGGAAGCAGTAGCAACAACGACAAGACAGATGGAAAGAATTTATACTGGAATTAAGCACAGAGAACAAAACCACAATGCTTATGTTAATTATTAAAATAAGTGCAATCTTGAAACACTCTTCAAGGAGTAAGAAATAAGGAAGACTTAAACAATATTTTGATTCTGTGTGAGATAAAACAGACTTTAACTTTTCCCACTGTGCATAACTATGAACCTGGAACTGGACACTTAGATCAACTACTTGTAGACAGAACATTTTCTGCAGTAGCCAAGTTGCAAAATACAAAATAACAATGAACAGACAGTGATCGTATCATTCCTCTCCCCAGAATTCCTCTTGATATAACTCAGCAGGGAATAGTAAGTAAACGCCATGTTGCAGAACAAAAGAAGTGGATTTCTCTTTGAAGTTTGGAAACAAAAAGTACTGAGAGAAAATACTTGAAACCCACCTTTTTTGTTGTTGTTGTGGGATTTTATTGTGTTCCAGCATCTGGGTAATTCTTTTGCTAACGTAGAGAGAGAAGGTATGGGAAAACTTGAAAGCCAAACCTCTCAGGGAAGGACACCTTCCTTAGCTTTGTGTGTAGTTGTAGTTTCACAATGGCCAAGCAAATGCCATTGTTCTTATCTTTCTCCCCTTGCTCCAGTAGGGGAAGTACATTACAGAGTAGGGTAGAATGCTTTCACAGAGAGCCCAGAAAAAACCAGAAGCTCAAGAAATCAAAATACTGAGGAGATCATGGAGAGAGAGAACTTCAAAATTGTCGCTCAAGACAGATAGAAACTGCAGGAGTTCATCTTAATCTGAGTCTATATGGATTTGATGCTCATTAACACACCAAAGATTCTGAGTGTGGAAAAGATAGTCAAGGCCCTAGAGCCACCACTGTGAGAGGCACATACAGGAAAGAACAAATAACAAATTGAAGGTATTATTTACCATGATATGAGAATTTGTGTTGCCTAGGGTTAACCCTAATAAAACATGGAATGGATTTTTAGCCACAAAATTATTAAAATTAAGTGATACAAATTTAAGATGCTCTAAATAATTAAGTCTCTAATCCATTGTGATTTTATTTAGTATATGGTGAAAGAAATAGGTATAGCTTTAGTTTTGGGCAGGTTAAAGTCCAATTTTTCCAGCACCATTTGTTAAAGAGGCTGTCTTTCCTGCATTGAGGATATTTGGCTCCTTTGTCAAAGATAAAGTGGCTTAGAGTATTTGGAGTTGTTTCTGGATCTTCTAATCTGTTCCACTGGTCCTTGAATCTGCTGCAAGTCAGGTTAGGTAGAACTCTTGGAGATACTGGTTTAGGCAGGCACTTTATAAACAAAAACCTCTATAGCATGAGAACTAGCAGAAAGAACAACAAATGGGATTGCATCCTACAGAAAAGCTTCTGCACAGCAAAAGAAACCACTGGCACGGATAAAAGACAACTGACAACATGAGAAAAAAAATCTTTACTAGCTGTTTGTCAGACAAACGGCTACTATCTAGAATATATAAAGAACTTAAACAAATCAGTCCTCCCAAGTTTAAAGACCCAATTCAAAAATGGGCATCTGAAGTGAATAGACACTTCTCAGAGGCAGAAGTCAAAGTAGCCAAGAAACATATAAAGAAATTCAACATCACTGGTCATTCGAGAGATGCAGATGAAAACAACACTGAGATTTCATCTCACTCCACCAAGAATGGCTGCCATTGCAAAATCAACCAGAATAAATTCTGGTGAGGCTGCGGGGAGGAAGGAACCCTTCTCCACTGTTGGTGGGATTGTAGACTTGTACAACCATTGTGGAGATCAGTGTGATCTCAGAAAACTAGGACTATGGGTCCCATTTGACCCTGTTATTCCCCTGCTAGGAATATACCCAAAGGAATGAAAAGATTCATATTGTAAAGACATATGTACACCTATGTTCACAGCAGTTCAGTTTGTGATAGCCCAATCTTGGAAATGACCCACATGCCCATCAACTGGACAGTGGATAAAGATGTGGCTTTTTAATAAAATGGATTATTACTCTGCCATAAAAAATGACAAGCTTCATTCATTTATTTGCAAAGGGATACACCTGGAGGACACACTAATAAGAGAAATAAATAGATCACAGATATGCAAATGCCATATCTTTTCTCTGGTATGAGAACCTGTAAATGTAAATGCGTTCTAGAATGTATGATACATTTTGTGAAATAGGAAATATTCAAAGGGAATGTGGTAGGGGAAAGTAATGAGGGGAAATAATAAATATGATTTGGAAAGAAAAAGTAATAACATGTATATAAGGGGTGAGGCATTGTGGGTGGGTAGGAATATGGGTAAAAATGAGAATTGATTTGTACCAGTCATATGCTAGTACAAATTCCCCAATGCTGAGTGTGATTGTGAGCTGTATATAGAATGTACCAATGAAGAATTCAATTAAAAAGAGGATCTAAATAAAAATAGCCTATTGAAAGACTCAAGATTTCATTATGTCAGAGATGTCACTACTCCTCAAACTAATAAATTTTAAAAAATGTTTTTCAGTGTTTCAGTGTTTCTCCCTTGTACTTGGCATTGAAGTTTATAATTTTATTTGATAGACTTTCCTAAAAATATCAAAAAAATTTGATGAAAAACAAAGCAAGAAGGCTGCAGAGAACATAATACTTATAGATTCTCAATATAG
Organism: Thryonomys swinderianus; assembly: GCA_004025085.1. Classification (NCBI taxonomy): domain Eukaryota; kingdom Metazoa; phylum Chordata; class Mammalia; order Rodentia; family Thryonomyidae; genus Thryonomys; species Thryonomys swinderianus. The sequence continues at coordinate 7,150 of PVIC010052001.1, read as the reverse complement.
TATGTGCATCAGCTGCCCAGTAGAACCAAATATAAAACCTAGAATCTCACTTGCATTTGATATAAGGGTGGCCTCCTATATGACAATTGCATCAGGAAAAATTGAATCTTGATCCCATTCCATATATATATATATATATATATATATATATATAGTAACAGAGTGGATTGATTATATCTATCTATCTATAGATATATAGATATATTTGTATGTGTGTGTGTATGTGCTTATGTTTTCAAATTTAGTAATGGCCTTAGTATGAATGCCAAAATAATATATTTAGAAGAAAATTCTTGAAATTATCTTAAAGAATTTGAGTTAAGGGTATTTTACATAAAGTTTGAAAGATTTTAAAATGTATAAATCCTATAGAAAAATTGATATATTCACCTCCATTAAAACTTAAAAGTTACATTCATCAAACCAACATAAAATAAAACAAAAATATCAGATAAAGTATTTTTTAGTTTTTGAAATCAGTGAAAAACTAATCACCATATTATGCAACCTTCTCACGGAAATTACCAAGAAGATGATAACTAATAGAAAATGGATCAAAAGATTTAAATTACATATTTTCAAATACTAATTAGCCATTAAACATGAAGAAGATGCTCAACTTTAAAAGCAATATGGAAAGTAATTAAAATTACAGTGGTTGTCATGCCTCATACAATATTTAAAATCCAACACTAGCACATGCCAACATACATGTGAAGCAACAGGAACCTCTGTGCGTTTGTGGCATGGCACAAAACTACCACACACTTTTAGAATTAGACTCCATTCTTAAGGAATGCTGAGTGTATGAAAATAGCTGGGGGGATGTCTTTTTTGGCATAAATGTAGAAACATATTAGAACTCACATTAGAGAAATACCAAAACAGCCACTGTGGTCAAATGGGAATTACATTTTAGAATAATGTTAAAGTGCTACACTCTTGAGACAGATTAGGTAAAAGGAAGCTACTACAAGCTTCACCTAAGGAGCCTACCTATAGCTCATATAATTTATTTGGATTTTTTTAATGCACAAAAAAATGAGGAGATATTATTTACTAAGCTCAAAATACACAAAATTTCACAATTACTCAAAAGTAGAAGAAACATACCCGTATATGATAAAAATTATTTACTGACAAGAGAAAAGGAGTGATTGTGGTATAATTTTATGAGAAGAATGGTAAAACTCTGGGTGAAGGGTGAGAATGTTGTGCAATTGTTGAGTGCCACAGGAGTCTGTGGAAAAACTGGCTGGTCTTATTTTTTAAACTCAACAGTAGACACATGGGTGTATATTTTACTGAAGTATTTTAAGTAATCATATATTTTTATACATTATTCCATGTAGGTGGTTCTTAAAAAAAACAACTAGAGATTGCAGTATGGAACAAATTACTCATGAAATTCCAAAGCTGAATATTGTGTTTGTCCAAAAAGCTGCATACTCATTGGTGGTATTTGGTTATAATTTTTCTCACTTTACAACATTCCAGTTTTGAACTCTCAACTCTTCAAACTGCCAAGTACCATTGTAACATGGCATTTTGCTTAAGCACGTGCAATTAAAAGGAAACCATTGAATTGTGGTAGCATATAATGTTTTCCAACCGATAGACATGAAGAATTTAATTTTATAGTGTGTATTTTCTCCTATGGAAGACTATTTATAGACTTATGAATATTATAATTTATATAATGTTCATTGCATCAAATTCTATTTCAGTGTTTAAATGGCCAATTTAAATTATACCTTGGGATAGACGTCAAAAGGCTGATTCCAGAATGCTGGCCCTTCAACTTTAGAAAATGTTACTCAGCCATAAAGCAGTCAGCTTTTAAAGCTGGAATTGCTAGTATGTTAGTGCTCTGTTTGTATGAGTTTGTAGATGTCAAAGACATATTTGAGATATTCCAAGAAGAAAGAGATCCCTGTTTGGCTGATTAGAGCATGTGTTTTAGTAAGTAAAGTTTGTAGAAATAAATTACAATTCTATTTATTTTTACTACATTGTCTTTAACAGAAAACTCTAGCTCAATATAAAACCTATAACAGAATTTTTCTTTTTTTGATCCCTAAGACTTTCTTCTATTTATTAACAATACAATTATAGGACCGGAGATTTAGCTCAGTGGTTCCGGCGCCTGCCTCGCAAGTGCAAGGTCCTGAGTTCGATTCCGGTAACCACACACAATGCTGGGCATGGTGAATCACGCCCACCAACAATCAATACCACATACTACAGTGCCGGGCCTGGTGGCTCACGCCTATAATCCCAGCACTCAGGAGGCAGAGACAGGAGGATTGCTGAGTTCGAGGCTTGCCTGGGCTACATATGAGCTGAGGGACAGCCTGAACTACAAAGCAAGACCCTGTCTCAAAAAAAAAAAAATTATAACTTTGAGTTTTCTACCTAGAAAGCTAATTTATACAAGTTTAAATACAGATTATAAAATTGAATACATTTTTTTTGAGGTAGGGTCTCACTTTGTAGCTCAGGCTGGCCCTGAGCTCACTATGTAGCCCATGCAAGCCTTGAACTCAGCAGTCCTCCTGCCTCTGCTTCCCGAGTGCTGGGATTATAGGCGTGAGCCACCATGCAAGTAGACATTTGCCTTTTCTTCAGTATCTTACAGAACACACCTTCCTTTTTGGCTTTTGTATATTTATCTAAAGATTTAAATTAATCAATAACTTGTATAATGTAATAGCAAGTGGACTTTTTTATTCTGAATCTGATTAGAGCTACTGAATTCTAGCTTCATTCTCTGTAAGTCATGCAAATATTTTAAGACAATTTTGCAGTGAATATAAAAGTCACAGTGCTTTCAAAATGTAATCGAACTGTCATATTGTATAATTTAACTTAATTTGGACAACAATTTCACTACTTGTATGGAGGATACTCTCAACATGTATGAAAATGTACTCAGGGAAATATGTTTTCAGACCTCTTTGAGCTAGAATATAAAACATGAGCCTAAGCTGGCTCAATTTTTCTGTAAATATTATGTGGAAATTAAAAATATTTAGGGCAGAACTATAATGATTTTTACATATACACCCATTAATGTATGAAGGTATATATGTGCATGTATTTTTATTGATTTTACTTTATCCCAAATTCACCTACAATAGTAGAGATGAAATCAATCTGATTCTCAGAAAAAAACAAATTATTTTTTCCTTTATGTTTGTTTTGAGAAAATTAAAGAATATTATAAGCAGTTTTTATAATGTATAATGCATGGGTATTAATATGTATACTCATATAAATGGATAGATCATTGAGTTGTAGTTTAATACATTTTCATGAAGCAAACATACCTGTATAACCAGTACTGGGATTCAGACGCATAAAACCATATCCTTGAAGTTTCCTCCATTTCTCCTTCGTGCAGTACTTCACCCTCAAAAGAATCATAGCATCTGAATTTTAATACCACATATTACTTTATCATGGTTTGAATTTTATTTAAATTAAATCATAAAACACAACCCTATAACTTTCCCATTCAATATTATTTGTTTGTTTATTTATTTGAGACAGAGTCTCACTTTGTAGCTCAGGCTGGCCCTGAGCTCACTACCTAGCTCAGGCAAGCCTCGAACTCAGCAATCCTCTTGCCTCTGCCTCCCGAGTGCTAGGAATACCGGCATTTGTGGTATGTGGTACTGATTGCCAGTGGGTGTGAGTCACTTACTCCTGGTATTGGTGTATATGGTTACTGGGGATCGAACCAGAGAACTTTCACTTGCTAGGCAGGCTCTCGAACCACTGAGCTAAATCTCCAGCCCCTCAATATTATTTTTGTAAGGCTTATTCATGCTGGTTTAAAATCTCATATTACCAATATTTTGTTCATATACATTGCTGGTTTGTATACAACTTAAAGATACAAACTGTATTAACTACACACTCTGATAAATACTATTTAAAATACTAATTTGAGGTACAAATTTGAATAGAACATTAAATAAGGTCAAAGGGACCAGAGGAATGCTAGTAACCGCAGTTCTTTTTAACTCTTCCATCTTATATGGAGAGAAAAAAACACCCTAACTTGTACTCTCAGCTCAAACAGTCCTCTTCTGCTAGGAAGATATTGCCACTTACTAACTTAGCACTTGGTTTTTCATCTCTCACCAAAGAAATAAACCTGAGTCCAGAGTTGTGAATCTCCTCTGCATTATGCATCTCTCTTCTTATCTTGCTTCTGTTGTGATTCCTTGAGCTTCAGCAGCCTCTTCGAGACTATAATGAGTATGAAAATAATAGCACATTACTGTGGTCAAACCCACTTATTTTGATAATCAGAAACTTGATGATATCACGGTGGTGCTCACCTTTTAGACTCGCCATTTAGTAGGAACAGAAACTTTGTAGTCATTTAATATTAAATTTGAAGTTTTAGTGTAGCTAAAAAGCATATCTGATAAACATATACTCTACCTAATTTTAAAAGAAACATACACTTCAATCTTGCTTGCAATTATGCTATATTTGCATTGACATCTTAAAAATCAATAAAAATTCTTCCAGATGTTTGCTTTCTGTAAGGAATACTCGGAATTTCTTGCTATCTTTGTATCATTTGAGGAAATATTTAATGATGTGCTTTTCTATTTAGCCCCATGCCAGTGGCAGGAGACCTCTAGTGGTAGGTGCTAACTAAACTTCGGGAAGACATCTTTAGAGCTCAGAGACATCAAGCGTAACTATTACACTGGTAGAAACATATTCTTTGAGAGAAGAAGTCTCTTGTAATCATAGTTCTGAAATGATTTAGTGTTTCATCACATTAATAGATTAGCATAGAGATCCCCATTCTCTAGATTTGACATTAGGATTATGGGACAGTGGGTTAGAAGTAGGAGTCTAAAAGGACTTAAAAGTCCTTTGCCTTGATTATTCTTTATTTATAGGTAATAATTCTTATTTTATCAAACATCCCTTATCTCTCATTTATTGGCTTTTCATGGCTCATAAAATTGAATTTAAGCTGAATTTTCTTTGAATTAAAGCAATTCTGATATACTCAAATTAGATGAAAGTGTCTCAATGAATATTGCATGAGCATTCAGAGTCAGTCATTCATGTAACGGAATATCTTACTAGTAACAACTTATATTTCTTAATTTTGAGCTGAAACTATAGGCCTATTTTAATTTTGTTTAAGCAATGCCATCTGAAAGGCAATCCTCAAATTTACTGCTGGCAATATTTTAGAGAAGTTAAAGATTCACAAGAAAAAAGAATATTAAAGTCTTGCTTTGTTTCCTTGGAAGAGTACTTGTGTGATGCAATTAAGTTCTCAATTAATGAAGTTTCTTTTTTGCTTTACATTTTATAGCAAGAAAATCAAGACTTTCAGAGGCTGAAAGAAAAATTTTATAATTTCTGAACCTGAAAATAATCCTAGATACTCAAACCTGCTTTTGATTAGTCTAGACTAGTTTAATGGATCTCATTTCTAAACTAAAAATTATTGTGGCATGAAAAGGATGATAATACGCATTTCCCAGAAAAGTTGCAAAATGGCAAATCATGGGTATTTACTCTTCTTATAAACCACTGGTTGTAAATGGAAGGAAAAATACCAAAGAAATTCAAACTGAAATTTTATGTATATTTTCACTGTATGAAAAGAATAATATTTTAATAAAACTAGGGAGATGAACAGGAAAATAAAACTTTTTATAAAAATAAATACATATAAGTACCCACATTCCCAAATGTTGAGTTATAATAATCTAACAACCCAGGGACACACAGTGCTAGCTAGATACCAGGCTTTATTCTGGCAGGGTATAGGAGCCTTATTAGCAGGGAAGGCAGCCTTTACCAGATTTGGCAGTTTAACAGGATATTTGTGGAGGGACAAATTTGTTTTGAACAATGAGTTAAATGTCTTCTACACAGATAGGGTTTTATTTAACCCCAGGGGCATGTCTCTCTCTACTTACATTTCCTGGAAAATAAGTACATACTTTATAACCAGTCTATGAATAATGAAATAGCTCTTCATGAAGGACAGACTCAGAAGCTTCAGAATTTCTACCTTGGGTATACAAGTATTTATTTGTAAGTCTGTCTAGGTTTGTGTGTACTTATGCTCCGTTCTGTAAACCATTTCACAAAAAAGTTTCTGAAGCAAGATCCTGACTTTGACTTCCCACATTTTATGAAGTGGTGTGTCTGTGGAGGGGGATAACTCCTCATAGAAGGAACCTAATTGTTTGTCTTAAGACCAAGCACAGGAAACATAAGAAAGTAAAGCACAGATTTTTCAAGAGCATCTGTATGTACATCAGTAACATTGATGGAAGAAAAAAGAATAGTGGTTTTAGTTTATCAGAAAGATAATAGGAATTTCTTGTCTGTATAAAAAGCCCAAGAAGACTTTTACTATTGTTAACTAAAATGAGCAGGGGAAGTTCCATGATTAGTTAATGAGAAAAAGAACAGGTGGAAACAAGTTGTGTCAGGTGTGTGATATGCAGGTAGAGAGGTAATTAACCATGAATGTCTGACCTCTGAGAACCGGCGCTTCTTGTTTTATTTACCATCTCATTGTTTTGAGGGATGCCCAGGGCAACACAATTAAAACTTTGAAACCTTCCCACCCATACCTCATGCACAACTCAGGTAAATAAAAAAAAAAAAATCTCTCATGGTTCCTTTCTTAGACTAAGAGGCTATAGTGCACTTACTGATGACCACCAATGTGAGCCTGATGTAATTTCTATTATAGATTTTTCAGCTACTAGGTTTCTAGTGAGTAAGATTGAAACTACAGAGGTAATCAGAAAAAAAAACACATCAAGAAAATTATTCAAAAGTAATCATAATTTTATGCCACTTAGTAGCTAGAAATTTAGATGGAGACCTGTAGCATTTATGCTCCCTTTGAGTTTTGATATACCAAACATATTTTGGGCTTTATTGTTCTCTTAAGGAATATCTTCATTCAGTTAGATATCAGTCACTAAATGGCTTACTTATGGTACTTGGACAGGGCATCCTTGCCTGAATAGACTATGAATTGAAAACCCAGAAGCCAAATGTCCTTTCTGAATAGTGAATTCAATCATCAATTAACAAACATTGTTTCCTTCCTTCTTCCTTCCTTCCTTCCTTCCTTCCT
>PVIC010052000.1:0-12309 GCA_004025085.1 Thryonomys swinderianus | reverse complement strand
AACCCCATACAACAATACTGCACAACTAGCAATCAGTCCCACATACCACAATACCAGGCGTGGTGGTGCATGCCTGTAATCCCAGCACTTGGGAGGCAGAGGCAGGAGGATTGCTGAGTTCAAGGCTTGCCTGAGCTACATAGTGAGCTCAGGGCCAGTCTGAACTACAAAGCGAGACCCTGTCTCAAAAAAAAAAAAATGAGATTTCAGATGTTCTGATCAGGGAGGCAGTTTAGGATAGAAGGACTTATTGGAGCGCTGGTTTATGAACAGGCAGGAACTGGCAATGCTATATACCCAGATCCTCACAGCAACAAGAATAAGCACAGGTAGTGGACAACAGAATCATTTTGATTATCCAATGTTTAAAGTTTCATATACTATTTTATGGATCATAAGTAGCTTTGCCAGTTTTAGCAAACAGAAGTACAAGATGCCCAGTTAAGTTTGAATTTCAGGTAAATATGAAGTAATCTTTTCCCCTAACTCTAACTTAACTACTGAATAATTTTTAAGTACTATATTTCCAGATATTACATGAGAAAGACTATACTAAAATGTTCTTAGTGTTTATCTGAAATTCCAATTTAATTGGGCATCCTATATTTAATCTGGCAATCTGACTCTCTAGAGAAACTATAAAGACACAGGGAATCACAGATCTTCTTCCACTTAGGTTTCTGAAACACTGTCAACACTAATGCTAAAAGAGCTTAGGTGTAGAAAATGAAGAATCTACTCACTTAAGAGTGGAATAAAAAGATGTTAATCAGAGTTGCCCCTTCCTACGCCACAGTAAAAGGAAAGGCAAAAAAATAATACAATTAGGAGAGCATTTCTCAGCCTCTGCACTATTAACACTGCACTCTAGGATGTTTAGCGGGATCTCTATCTTCTGCTTGCTAGATGACTTGATTGCACCCTCTCAGTTGTGACAATCAAAAATGCTTCCAAGTATTGCAAAATGTCCCTGGGGACAAAACCTTCTTCTGTTGAAATCACTAGGTTAGAAGAAATGGTCAAAAAGAAAAGTGTCACATCCATTAACCAGTGGTCATATAACAAAAGACTGTTTCAGGAGAGAAAACTTTCAGCTCCACCCAGACCCCTCCAGTACCGTAACAGGGAAGGGAGGGCCTAGTCACTTCAGCTAAGACCATTAGATAAACCCTTCATGTGCCAGAAACTCAGAACAAGAATCTTTGGAGAGCCAAGCCAATGAAGTTCTGCATGGCCACACACACATCACAGCAAGCAGGGCATCCTACCCAGTCTTTGAAGATGTTCCTTTTAAGTTAACCTCCCTTCCAACTTAACTTTTTCCAAATCTCTTCCTGCCATTTGAAAGTTGAGTGATTCTCAGCTGAAAAGGCCTGTATATACGAGGTGCAGATGGCAGCAGTTAGAGCCCTCACCAGATGCTGCAGTCTCTAATTTGATTGAAAGGATATAATTAGACAACAGAAACACTTTAATGAAAGAGCAAAACATGGAGGGAGGGAAGGATTGAAGGCCCTTAACTGATGCCAAAACACCCACCAGTAATAGAGGCTTTGAGTCTGGGGAAAGGGAAGGGGAAAGCCCCTTAAAAAGACAGCCCCATCCTGTTTATTTCCCCATAGACATAGAAATAGGGATTTTATTATTGTAGATTTCCACTGTATTTTATGTGGGAACAATCTGATTAGAACCAGAAGAGTCTTCGGAAGAACATCAAAGAAAAACAAATATGGCTTCTGTGGTCATTATTAAAAATATTTTTACCAGCCCAATAATTTTCTTTGAAGATGAATTTTTATAGATTGAACAGCAGCAAGTAATTTACATACTGTATTGGGATGGTTAACAATCCCTGCTATGCTAGAAGAAAACTACGTGGTCACCATATTGTCATCTGACTTCGGGACACTAAGGAAACAACACAGCCATTTAATACATCTGTTTATAAAACACAGAAACCACACAAGGTCAGTCACATATGCTGATAACTACAACCATTATGAATCATCTTTAAAAGTTGCCTACTCTGTTTTTACAATTTCCTAGTTTTAAAACTTTAAGTGTGAGTATACTGTTCTGGTTCTAACCAAGAATCTAACCAAACTGAAAGAATCACAGCCCTCAAAGGCTGCAGTTGCTAACGTGGTGTGACACTCGGGTTTGGAAACACCACAGCCTTCTCAACCCACTAAAAATAAGGCCCCGCCCTTGTGGTAAATTGAACAATAAAAGTTTAATGCTTTGGCTTCTTGCCAGGAATTAAATCCATGGCAGGGGAAACCAGAAGCTGGGTCCAGCAGAAGACAGTCCCAAGAGGATCCTGTTGTTAAAGGGGGAGGGGGAGCAACAACTTTGCCTGTGGGGTAGCCAAAACCCTTTCGTCTCCCAAAGCACTGCCTAGGACCCAACTTCATTACTCTTCAGAGTGATACAAGTGCAATACCTAGAAAGAGGACTTCAGACAGAGATTTCCCTGGAGGAGGAGAAGGCAAGTTTCGGTACAGTGGTTATTTGTGAGCTCTGACATATCTATATAGGACACTCTTATGTCTCTGTTCTGTCTGAAACCAGACAGTAACTCCGAAGTTAAGGTCTGGGGAAAAGACATGGACATCTTGAAAAGAAAATAATGATAAGAGAGGGAGGAAAGCGGCCAGAAATTTAGCTTAGTGGGGTCCGGCGCCTGTCTAGCAAGTGCAAGTTCCTGAGTTTGATCCCCGGTAACCACATACAACAATACCAGGCATAGTGACTCACAACCACCAGTAATCATTACCACACACCACAATGCTGGGGGTGTTGGCAGGCCTGTAATCCCAACACTTGGGAGGCAGAGGCAGGAGGATCGGTGAGTTTGAGGCTTGCCTGGGCTACATAGTGAGCTCAGGGCCAGCCTGAACTACAAAGTGAGACCCTGTCTCAAAAAAAAAAAAAAAAAAAAAGACAGAGAGAGAGGGAGGAAAAAATAGGGACATTAGACTGCTCCTTGGGATAAATCCGGGTGTCAGCTGTAGCCTCAAGGTCAAACTGACCCAGGAAAGAATATCAGTCATCCTTCTCACCCCTGTGAGGCTGCACAGTGAGGCAATCAGGAACAAATTTACCAAATGGTGTCAGGGGGCCTGAGGAAATCTCACCTCAAAACCTGTATAGGTAGTTTCCTAAGGACACATTCAATTTCTGCTAGGTTGTCCTAGAGGCAAAAATTCAGACAAAAGCTACAGATTCAAACTTCCGGCCTCTCTCAAATGTTTTGCATTAACTGTCCCACAGTGCAAACACAATCAACTTGGTATGTTTGAATGTTTCATTCTGTTTTTTTCAAAAATGGTTTAATTAAAACAAAATAATCAGCCATGCTAAACACATTGTTGCTCTGCAATGACCACTTTATGTATGACAACAGAACCATGGAAATAAGAATTAACTCTTTAGGAAATGACAGAGGTTTGTTTTTTGTTTTGTTTTGTTTTGTTTTTTCCCCCTCTCTCTCTCTCGGCTGATTTTCTAGGTCTCATGGCTGGTGCCACCTGCTGTCGGGTCTTTCCTCTGAGAAACAGATCTCTCAACGGTTTGTTCCAAGCAACATCTGCAAGCATAGTTGGACAATCAAACTATATGCTAGTTCCAATGCAAGCATTGTCCTCCTTAAGCTGTGCATTGAACCACATCAAATTTCCCTTCAAAGCCTTTTTAAAATATCTAATTAAAAATCCAAAAGTATGTGCATGAACTTCTTTCACTGGTATCCTTTTTAAAAATCATGCTAAAATTTAAAATTTATCATTCAAAAAATTTCTTCCATATGTGTCTTTTTCTTTCTTTCTTTTCTTTTGACATGAGAACCCAGGTGTGCGCCACTGCGTCCAGCTCCCATATGCATTTTTTGCTTTTTTTGGTAGTCTTCTCTATTTATGAGGATTTCCCTCATTTATTTTAAAGTTAATTAAGCATAAATAGTAAAAGGTTCATCCATTCGCTAAAAGCAATCTTCTCTGTCACTTCTTTCAGACTTATGAACACTGAAAAATCAAAACATATGGAGCTAGAGCAGGATTTAGTAAAGCACAGGGGGCTTAACCTGGGCTGCCTGTTTTTGCATGGCCACAAGCTAGGACTGGGTTTTAAATGTGAAAAATTCTGGGCAGTATAGTATGACACATAAAAATTATATGACATTCAAAACTGTCCGTAAAGTTTTAATGGAACATAGTCATGTCTGTTTATTTATATTCTGTCTATGGCTCCTTTTGCCCAACAAAGTCAGTAACTGTAATAGTATGTGGCCTCCAAAGCCCAATTAACAGTTTGCCCTGAACAAAAATGTTTATGCAGAACTGACCTAGACCCTAAGGTGGCATTCCAGGCCCAAAAATTGTAAAATGAAGAGGGTGTTATCAAAATGAAGAGGCCTATTACTAAAAATCCCTAATCTAGATACTGTAAAATAATTATTTAATCTTAATCATTTATTACTTTTGGTCCAACTATGCTAAACTATGAGTATTGTCAATAATATCTATACTAAGTACACCAATTTGCTATTAACAGCGAACCCAAATGTAGTAATTCTTTCTTGCCTTGAGATAGTAACGACAAACCTTTTAGCACTTTCATTGATAAAAAACAGCCCACTGCAGCACACACGCCATAGGTTTGCCACCATTGCTTTAAGAAATACAAAGGGACTCACTGAATATTTCAAACATTTAAATTATTTCCCTAGCGGCCAAAACAAATTTCACAAAGGGATTAGAGTTCTCTGATGCCAGGTCAAAATGGTGTTTCAGAAAATACTGAGAGCATACAAGTAACTGATATCAGTGTTGTTCTGTTTCACTTCTTTGTTGCTTCAGCTCCCCAGTATTACCACTAAGAGGTCCCCAAAAGGGGTGAGACCCTGTAGAGAAAATGATACTTTTTTTTTTTTTTTTTTTTGCTTTTTGGAGACAGGGTCTCGCTTTGTAGTTCAGGCTGGCCCTGAGCTCACTATGGTGCCCAGACAAGCCGCCGCGAACTCAGCAATCCTCCTGTCTCTGCCTCCCGAGTGCTGGGAATACAGGCGTGAGCAACCACGCCCAGCATTATGATACTTTTGTTTTTAACCAATCTCTGAGGTTTTATAGCAAGACACTACCAGTTAACAAGTTCCAGATTAAGTGTTAAGCAAGAACAAACATTAATTTACACACTTACAAAAGGCAACTGTAACCTGAATGGATAAGGTCTGCTGGTGCACACCTAGAAGACCAAAGGACCAAGGAAGACATTTATTTGCCTTGTGGAGTTTGCCTTAGGCAGAGAACTCAAGTAACCCAAATCTACTGCTCTCCACTAAAGGTCAGTAAATTCAAGAAAAGCCCAGTAGCCCATTTGCCCCACGGCCTTCCTTCTTCAGAGTCTAGATTCCCCTTCCAATCTCTTTCTTATCAGTTGTAATGGAAGAAAGTGGAGAGAAAAGGGATCATTCAGGGTTCCCTATACACTGTAATTACAAGTACCATTGATAGAATGAGCTGTTTTTATAAAGTCAGCATTCAAAAATGTAAACCACTAGTAATTTAAATATTACAAAATTGTGCAGAATATAAGTATTGGAATAATTTTTTCCATCCACAAAATTTTAGAGAAAATTACAGTATCACAAAATATGAAATGGCAGGTTTGGCATATCTTCAGCATAAAACGTGTTTTTTTATTGGGAAGGATTTTTAAAATCTAGTGGGCAGGCTCTTGACAGGATGTGATGTTGAAGAATATGTGGTATGTCTCTAAAACTGCTTCTGGAACCAGACAGGAAAAGTCTCAGAAGCACCAATATTGCAGGACAGTTAGAAACCAAGCTGGTAAGGTTCTGAATTAAGAATTCAGGGTACTTATCACAAGGGTTATTTGCCCTTAGCCCAGACTCCTAAATAAACCACACTAAGATTTAGGGTTTAAATTACATAAAAGTTGCTTGCTACAGTTGACCTGGCAAAGCAAAACTGACTGGAGAGATCCGTTTTCCAACAAACATAAGCACAGACTTGGCTTACTGAACAATTTTCAGAGCTATTACCCAGTCCTTTTCAGAGGGGGAACAAGTTTATTTTCACCCATATCTCTCCCTCCATAGAAGACATTAAATCCTGAATACACAGATGGCAAAGTGGAGCTAAGGGGTTACTAGGTTACAGTTATGTTGACACATCCTGGCTCTCAGAATGTCCTTCCCTCACTCCTCATGTACGGCAAACAGTAGAAGTGATCAAATTGTAAAACTCTCGTAAGAAGGCAGTGGTCACTCAGATACCACTCACTGAGCCTCGAGTTTACAGTGCTTGGAGACCCCTGTTTTACTAATCGAAAACTAAGCTTTGTTTTTTTTCAGGGATTCATCAGACAGGAAGCTAACAGCATTCCCAGGGTAAATGAGGTGTCTAGCACTTGGTGAACTTCAAAGCACTATAAAAAGTATTATTAAAATATGTTGACTGCCTTCTCTACACGTGTTACCAACAGTAGCATTTACGCTTTCACAACACTCTGCAAGGGGATTACATCATCCCCCTCCCCCAAGGAAACAGGCTCAACGTTACACAGCAAAGACCACCCCAAATCCGATCACTAACCCAAGTTGGTGAGTAAACGAAGTATCTTTCCCCCTCCTTCCCTCCCTCCCTCCCCCATCCATCTCTCTCTCTCTCTGTCTCTCCCTCCCTCCCTCTGCCTCCCTCCCTCTCTCCCTTTCTCTCTCTCTCTCTCTCTCTCTGGTTTTTCCAGGACAGGGTGTCACTACGCAATTCATGCTGGCCTTAAATCCAGGCTGGCCTCGATCTCAGGCGATCCTCAATCCTCCCGCCTCAATCTCCTCAGTGCTGGGATTACAGTGTGTCACGCCACGCCCGGCTCGAAACAACTCTTTTTCCTTTCACCAGCAAAAATATCCCGTCCTTCCAACAAGTCTGTAGATTTGGGTGGAGAACCCAGAGGCTGGTTTTTCTACTCAAACAGGTCAGTATTGAAGTCTTCCCTTCCTTTTCACAAATGTCCCACACTCAACACCAAGACAACCTGCAGAGAAATGTTAACCGGGCTCTTGCCTACCCTCTTGCCTGCTCTTCAATTTGGAAAGGGTGCCACCAGGAAGATTTTATGTGGAAGCTAAGCAAAGTCCCAGCTTCCATCCTGATCCAAGGCCCCACCTCACAAGACCTAGGCTTCGCCTGCGGAGCCCCAGCCGGAGCCAGATAACCTGTTTAAACCGTGATGGCATCCAGAGCTCAGCACTGCACACTCAAGAGTAGCACGCTAAGCATTGCAGGGAAGAAGTCTCTCATCACTCTTTCCTTTTCTCTCTTGCTGCTGGACAGTCACCTGAGTCCTGGAATTCTGAGGCTCGGGGAACGGAAGAGGTAGGGGGTATCCCTCGTGGGTACAGCGGGTCGACCCAGGACCCAAACCTGCCGCTAGCGAGGCCAAGCAGACAAGTCGACTCCGCAGCTCTCAAGGCAGAAGTTACGGGGTCGCCCAAGCAGGCGCAGCCGGGACCCCGCAGAGGGGCTGCTCCGCGGGAGGCGCCGGGGTGCACCGTGGTAGGCGGGAGGCGCAGGAGCCCCGCAGTGAGGTTCAGGGAAGGGTCCGAGTCCGGGGAGGTGACGCTGAGGAACTTAGGGCATAGAGCGCCTTGAGGCGGGAGCCTTTCCACTCCGAGGGGTGTCGCTGGATTCGGGGATGGATCCCAGCAGGCACCCGGGCAGAAGGGGCATCTGGCCCCGGAGTAGTGAGTCGCCCGGACTTGGTGAACGGGTCCCGGGGACACCGAGGCGGAAGGGGGTCCCGTCGGGGGCGGGGGCGTATGCGCTGAGAAGTACCGGTCTCCAGAGGCCAGAGGGGGCCAGGAGGCCCAAGGCCTCGCTGAGGGGCTCGGCGAAGGCGTCCCGGGACACAAGGCGAGCGGGAGGGTCCCCCAGGCGGGTGGCCCGCGTTGCCCCTCGGACGGGCTCCTCGTGGGCAGGCACTGGAGATCGCTCACTCACCGGGTCCGGGGCCGAGGCCGGGGCCGGGCGCGGGTCGGGCCGCCAGCGTGAGCGCCGCGGCGGAGAGCAGGGCGAGGCGGGCGGCGGGCGGCGCCATGGGCCGTCAGTGCGGGGCCCCGGGGCGCGGCCCGGGGGAGAGGGGGCAGCGCGGGGAGCCGGGGGCGGCCATGGGAGCCAGACGCGGTCCGGGGAGTGGCCCCGCCCGGCCGCCCGGGCGCCCCGCCCAGTCCCGGCCCGCCCTCCTCAGAGCCGCCGCCGCCACCGCCCAGGCTGCTCTGACTGGAGGCCCGAGGGGCGGAGCCGACAGCCGCTCTGCTCCGCCCCTCCCTGCGCCTGCCACTCACGCGAGGCCCCTCCCATCTCCCTCACCTTGGCCAGCCCGGCTGGGCCCCGATTTGCCCGAAGCCGGAGTTAGGGGTGGGGCCACCAGGTGAGGGCGGGGCTAGTTCCCGTGCGGAAGCTTGACCGGGCTGAAGCGGGTCAGGTTCCCGGTGACCCCTGCTCCACCCTTAGTTGGGTCGTGACCCATGAGCGGGCTCAACCACAGCAGTAAAAGCTGTGCAAACCGCTTTTCTCTGGTTGGCTCATCGTAGTGGTTAACAAAAAGATGCTTCGGAATCAGTTTTTCCCGGGTCATTGCCCACTGGGTCACCTGTAAAACTGGCCAAATGAAAAGGAATACAACATCTACCTCATATTTCCTCATCTGTTAAAAGCGGAGGTGTTAGCAGTTACTCCCCAAAGTGGTTGTGCTGAAATGAAATAATGCACGGAAACTTGTACGCACACACAGTGGGGTCCAGAAGATGAGAAGTTCCTTTCTCCGGGCCAAGTCTTGGAGTCACAAAGAAAGCACATAATACGCCCCGGTTCAGAATGCTATCAAACATCCTGTTTCTAATAGAGCAAGTTTCCTCATCTGTTTGAGCCTCAGTCATTTGCAAAACAGGAACCATAAAAGGTCTTCACAGATTCGGCGACACAGAAGCGAGGGAACTGCCTGATGCCAAGTCCAGAGATGAACGGAACAGTGAGTCCAGGGGCTGGTGGCTGCCTAGAATTCTGAAGTCCTTAACCCCGCAAAGTCTTCTCCCAGCCACCCTCGGGTTGGCCCTAAGCTCGCCTTCTCCCCATACACCCTCAGGCAGAGGGGATTTTCCTGCAGTTCTTGTCTAAAACGTCCTGGTGACGCCCAGCAGGACAGGTTTGGGCGGCAGACCGGGCGCTTTCAAGTCCCTGGTCCCGGGCTTGCAAGTGAGGACGTGCGCTCAGTGCGGCGGCGGGAACACCTGCCCTCTTGTGCCGACTCGCGGCGCCCGGGGACTGGGCGGTTCCGACCCCACGGGCTCCCGGGCCCGCTTGGTGTAACCCGCGCTTGATCCACACTGCTGACTCCCAGAGCCCACAGTTCCCTGTCACCCCCCACCCCCAATAAACACACAGCCAGCTGCTCCCAGGGCCGAGCCTCAAGGGCGCGCAGCTACCTCCCGGGAGGCCTCTCCATCCCTCTCCACCTACACGACCCAGCGCTGTGGCAAGAAGAATCTTGTTCAGTCATTTGTTTTCATCGGCATTCCTGAGTTCAAGAATCTTCGGCTCCTTACTGGAGCACGGAGACGCCATGGCTAACCAACCCACCCAGCCACACATCGACCTGGGGACACAGCCTCCACTCCCAGATTCTTGCTCAGTCTCCATTATCTGTACGATTTCTGGTCCTGACTGGACCCTCCCACGCAGAAGCCCTTTCAAAGACAAAGAAATGAGAAGGTTCAGGTGACACTACCCGTACAAGGCAAACCCTGGTTAAAGGTGAATCTTTGTTCTTCGAACAAATAGGAGTGTGTCCATTGCTGAGGACATAGCCACCAACAAGACAGGCCCACATCTTTCTCCTCCTCCCACAGGGGGGATTTGTGTGTGTGCGCGTGCGCGCACGCGTGCGAGTGTGTGTGAATTTCAGGCACCCAAAAGTATCACACAAAAAAACAACTCAGAAACAAACAAGGTAGCAGTATGATCTGCAGAGTATTCTAAATATGACTGGGGATAGAGTCGAACTAACGGGAGAAGCAGTTTTCTTCAACTCACTAGAGTCTTTCCCCATCTCATTGGCTGCTTGAGGGGAGAAAACAGAACGGGGTATGCAGAAGGTTGGAGACAATGTTTATCTGGCTAGCCCTGAGCACTCAGCTCCAAGCTGTTCTGCCTCAGCTAGACAGTCACCCTTCCTTCATTTTGTTTTCTTCCCCTTGGAAGCAACAAGACCAGCTGTGTAATTTGCACAGCACAGTAAAAATGAAAATGTAGGGTCTTTGTTCAGTCTTATTAAAATTTCAAGAGAGTGACCCAGAATATAAAATCAAGGAGACCTGTGTCGATACACAAGTGGCACACCCATGAAAGCAGCCCTTTTGTACAAGAACTGTGCACAACAGAACTCAGAAAGTGTGTAAGCCCTCGCTCCCTCTGGCTGCTATAAGAAGCATCCTTCTAGCCCCCCCCCACCTCCCTTTTTCTTTTCCAACTTTAAAGTCCAGCACAGGTGACAGAAACAGAACACAAGAGACTAAAAATAGAACCAAGTGTGTCTAGGTCATGGAATTTAAGGGCTCAAGGTCTTCTGCTCAGTTATGTGGTCCTGGCCTCTGGCAGGCAGCAGACTGAGATATTTATTTCAATGCTTCACATGCCTGGGGCATTTAGCAGCTTTATTTCATGGAAAGACTGAGGACATTGACTGTGGCCCCTAGGCCACCAGGAAGATGTTAGTGTCTCTTGGTCTACTTGCACTCTCAAGTCAGGCCCTTTTCCTCCTCATGTGTAGCAAAACTTCCCAAGAAGCTGGGAGACCCAAGCCAATGCCCTTTGAGCCAGTCTATGCCCTTGAAACTCCAGCTTGGATGACTTCTGCTCCAAGAGCAGCTGTGTCATGGGGTGATCGTTGGACTAGAGAATCTGACTATAACAATAATGGTGAATCTGTAATATGAATTTTATTAAATACTGCATAATGCTATTCCACATCATCCTCCTAGTAGCCTTGTGAAAGAGGTACTCTTGCTAAAAATTTAAGGGAACTTAAATATGAATACAATTTTTAAAAACTCAGTAGTCAAGATAAATATTATTTAATAAATATATACACCTAATAAATATATAAATTTTTAAAAGATACAAATGAATGTCAAAATCTACAATGAACAATATTCAACTTTTTTTTAGTGTTAGGGATTGAACTTAGGGTCTCACACATGCTAGGCAAGCACTGTACCAGAGCTATACCCCAGCCCATTGTCAACACTTTAAAGACAGGATCTGATTTTCCTTTGGACTCAGGCTTGACTCAGCACAGTATGCTTATTGATCCTGTCTCCCAGGCCCCTGACTAAAGCATCTTAGTGATGGAAAATTTGAAATATTTGGAAATTTGAATAGTTTACTAGTTTGATGGGGGTGAGAGAAGAAAAGGAATCTAACTGTGAACATAATGAATAAGAGGTATCTGGGGAGTGTCCTGGTTGAACAGGTTTGGGTTGGAATTTGAAGTAAGCTGCACTCCAAGTCAGGTGACAAGCGGTGGAAAGACAGATAGATACCATCATTTCATGTTCTAGACCCAAGATTGTTGCATATTCGGCACATGTGGTCTGAATCAGTGACCTTCAAAGTTTGCATCATAGTTCAGGAATCTTTTCGAATTCTCTCTCCAAAGGTTTTTCTTCTGTATCACAATCCTCAGATATGTCTCACAGGGCATGGAAGTTTAATTCTTGGGTGTTAAAATAAAAACATCTTCTGGGAAACAAGAAACAATTTCAAAACTATTTCATAAGGAGGGAAAGACAAGAATTCATATAAATGGATTCAATTCCTTCTTGATTAGCTGATTCTCCAGAAAGAGAAGAAGTAAGTGGGACTAAAGAGAAGAAATGAAATAAAAGAGAAAGATTACAGGAGCTAAAAATACTAGGAGGAAACTTTGGCTAAGCATCAAAGAAGGGCAGATGTGTTTCCAAGTAGAAGTTCTGAGTTAGATCTATCAGGAAGCACAACTCCAAATGATGGGTCAAAAATTAAGGTTATCTTGGGCCGGAGGGTTAGCTCAGTGGTTCTGGCGCCTGCCTCGCAAGCGCAAGGTCCTGAGTTTGATCCCCAGTAACCACATATAATGGCTGGGCGTGGAGACACGCCCACCAACAATCAACGCCGCATACCACAATGCCGGGCGTGGTGGCTCACGCCTGTCATCCCAGCACTCGGGAGGCAGAGACAGGAGGATTGCTGA
>PVIC010051999.1:0-12309 GCA_004025085.1 Thryonomys swinderianus | reverse complement strand
AGAGAGAGAGAGAGAGAGAGAGAAAGAAAGAAAGAAAGAGAGAGAGAGAGAGAGAGAGAAAGAAAGAAAGAAAGAAAGAAAGAAAGAAGAAGAAAGAAAGAAAGAAAGAAAGAAAGAAAGAAAGAAAGAAAGAAAGAAAGAAAGAAAGAAAGAAGCAAAGGAGAATATCCTACTATTATTTTCCAAATGGTTTTGTGTTAGACATTCCCACACAAGTAACTTCCATTTTGATATTCCCTAGCTTTCCATTCTTATTTGATCTGAGCCTAATTATATGACACAGATAAAAGGTTATGGTCTTCATAGGACTTTTCTGGGGATCAGTCTTGCTTGGGCAATATACGGAACTTTTTAGAGTCACTGTTATATGAAATGATTTTTCAATGCCCTTCCCCATAGTGACATTCTCCCCTAGATTTTCCCAATGCAATCACCCAGGCTTTCAGCATGTCTATTGCTTTCCTCAACAATGACGTCATGCCCGAGGTAGAAGCATCTTATTCACTTTTTTAAAAGTTTTTATTAACATATGATTTCTGCTTAAACTTTTCATCTTGAGACAATTCTGAGCTGGGTAAAACAAAGAAAATCAAATTAGATTGATCTCTTAGTAAAATCTCAGATAGGTCAAAAAAGACAAGACCACCATGGTGCCAGGGAAAAGAGTAAGACAAAGCTAAATTTAAACACCAGGATTGTCTGTGTCAAAATTGTCTTTTTATTTTCCCAGCTGCACTGAAGTATAATTGACACATAAAATTATGATAATATATCATTGCACACCTGTTAGAATGGCTACTATTAAAAAGACAAGAGATAATAATTGTCTAATATAATGTAGAAAACAGCTACCCCTTGCACACTGTTTAAAGAAATGTATATTTGTAAGGTCATTATGGAAAATAGTATAGAGGTTCTTCAAGAAAATAAAAATCTACCACAAGATCCAGAAATCTTATCCATGGTCATATATACAAAGGAATTGAAATTAGTAAGTAAAAAAGGTATCGTAATTCTTTAATATCAGGAATTAAACTCAAAGCCTCATGCTTGATAAATATTTCCATTTTTATGTCAAGGGTAGAACCATTCAGAATAGCTAGGTTATGGAAACAACTTAATTATTCATCAATGGATGACTTGGAGAAGGAAAATACCGGATAAATATATGTTTATATACCTGTGCATCTAGATATATACAGGTAATATATATAAATGTGACCCATAGAGACAAAGATTTATAGATGAGTATGAAATGGAATATTATTCAAGTAATAAAGAGTAGACTATCCTGCTATTTGATACAATATAAATGAACTTGGAGAATATGGTGCTAAATAAAATAATTAGGTATACAAATATACATACTATCTGATCTTATATAGATACTCTTTCTTAGTTTTTGTTCAGTTGCTATAGACATTTCTAAAATTTCCAGAATTGATTTTGACAGTTTTTGTTCATTTTTTTCAATGTTTCTTTGGAGATATCCCTCGGATATGTCTCCATAAATTTCACTCTTTTCATTTCTGGAAAATAGAGGACAGGCTATAAAATTTGGTCAGGAACGAATAGACAAGGGATGATCAAAGGTGTGATTATATCTGTTTGCACAATATTTCACTAATTATGAAGCATTCTTACTATAGTGTATATATAATTATGTTTTTCAGGTATGACTTCCATTATATTTCATGTTATTAAAAGTCAGTTCATCTTTTTTAGGATTAATGATGAATGTTTAAAAAGTGAGTGTGATTTTACCAGAGAATGTATTTGCAGGAGAAATCAGAAGTCCACTCAAATGTGGATGAGAATCAAAAGTATTATTGCATATCGAGATTCCAGCACTAAATATTAAGATTTAAAAGGGAGCAGAAGGAGCAAGAATTGACAAAGGGTCCAATTATGGTAGAGTGAGTCCTCACAAATATTTGGTCATTCTAGAACACATTTACAATTTCAGTTTCTCATATCAGAGAAAAGATACGATGTTTACACATCTGTGACCTATTTTTTTCACTTACACATTTGTTTTCTGTTTTGTATTGTTTTAAATTGAATTCTTTATTGGTACATTTTATATACAGTTCACAATCACATTCAACATTGGGGAATTTGTACCAGTATATGACAGAAGTTAATTCTCATTTTTACCCATATCCCTACCCACCCACAACCCCCACCACATTTACATACATGCTATTTCTTTTTCTTTCTGAATCATATTTATTCTTTCCCCTCATTACATTCCCCCACAACATTCTCTTTGAGTATTTCCTATTTTACAAAATCCATCATTTATTCTAGGACTCATTTACATCTACAGGTTCTCATACCAAAGAAAAGATATGGTATTTACATATCTGTGATCTATTTATTTCACTTATTAGTGTGTCCTCAAGTTGTATCCATTTGCATATAAATGAATGAAACTTGTTATTCATTATGGCAGAGTAATACCCCATTTTATTTTTTAAAAAATCACACCTTCTTTATCCAGTCTCCAGTCCATGGGCATCTGTGTTCTTTCCAAGACTGGGCTATCACAAACTGAGCTGCTATGAACATGGGTGCACATAGGTCTTTATATGATTCTTTGAATTCCTTTGGGTATATTCCTAGCGGGGAATAGCAGGGTCAAATGGGACCTCTAATCCTAGTTTTCTGAGAAATCTCCACACTGATGTCACTATGTAGTTCAAGCTGGCCTTGAATTCACTATGTAATAAGAACAGCCTCGAACTGGCAGCAATCCTCCTGCTTCGACTCTCTAAGCACCAGGACAAGAGGTGTGCGCCACCATGGCCAGCTGTCATCACATTATGCTGCGAAGAAAAATAAAGAAACTTGGTTCTGAAAAGCAATTGATGAGAAAGAGCTGTGCTAAGACAGAAGTCATTATTATCCAACATCGCGACTGTTTTCTCTCCAGGAAGATGGGAACAGAACAGATGCAGGTTCTCGTTTTATTTCTTTCTTTTCTGTTTAATCAAAACCTTGTTTGGCATGCTGTATGAGAAGACTGGGATACCTTATGTTTATTGCTTTATGTAATCATCCTTTCAAATAATAAAACTATACAACAGTGTACACATTCATTAGTCATAGAATGGTGTTAACAGCTCACATTCCTGATAGAATCCTTGAAAAACTGTTCTTTATTTTGATGAACGTGTCAAATAACACTTCCAATAAGTTTCCCAGAAGTGTGACGTTTCTGATCAGAAGATTAAAAGAATGTCATATCATAAACACAGTGCATCTGCTTCGTGACTTCTTACTGAAAATATACAAGAACATTAACCATGTTAGACACCATCAATATTAGATGATAATAATATTATTATTCTTAGTTATGAATGACCTCACTTTAAAAGTTATTAACTTCTCTATTCTAAATTTTTAAATCTCATATTTAATATTAAAAAAGAACATTTGTGTATGCTTTGATATTAGATAAATATTTACTCCCAACAAACATGGAAAATACATAAATCTCTTCTTTCTAAAGCAGAATACATTTGAATGCTTTTAAGGTAAATAATCCATATCCCAAATCTAGTTCATAGTTGAAAGGGAAATTTCAAGGCATATAAGAATATATTTGCTACAAAATTGATATAACCCTTAACAGACTGTTCATCTGCTTTCAGTCTTTACTTAGTATTTAGGGTCTCTTCTCAATAATATAAAGTTTTAGTGCCACTGAGAATAACTTAAAATTTTTGTTCAAATCAACAGCCTACTACAGTGTAGCAATTCAAATTTTCAGTCTCTAGGCCAAGTAATCTTTAACTGAGGTACATTATACACACCATAGTCTATATGAAGGATTATAAAATAACACAATATAGAGAAAATTTAGACAGTGCCAATTTTATGATCTAACAGGAGTTCTAGTAGTAGCAATGATTTCTCAGATCAGTAAGACAGTTAACATGAGCCTGATGTGATCAGTAACACAAACAAATCCAAAAATCTTAAAATAATCAGAGAAATATTTCCAGTAACAGTTAGTCAATAGCAGAATATGTTCCACACTTGACTTAGAGCTCCATAAAGATCTTTCTTTAAATATTTTACATGTTTTAGAAATGTCTACTTGGCATCACAGAAAGAGAACATATTTATTTGATCATTCAGTAATCCATTCAAAAATACTTCCAGTGCATGTGCTATAACAAGGAAATAGAGAAATAATAACAGTAAATAGTATGAAGAAAGAGAAGGAAACAGGGTGTTATATGGAGGAAGCATACAGAGGTTGCTTCACAGGCCACAGGGGCTCCTCAGGTTAAAATAGGGTGATTTATAATTCTAGAACTCCTAGAATTCCTTCAGAGACTGACATAAATAGGACAAAAGGCCTTTGAGGGACTTATCTAGGGGGTCTCAGGACACATGATGGAGATAAATCTGGAAGACTGAGTGCTTTGTGTAGGCAACAGATCATTCAAACCCTGAGCCCTCCCAGTCAGTCATGCCAGTGATTACCAGAAAAGAAGGTAATTTTGACTTATACCCATGATCCTCTGAGACTCTCATACTTCTTTAATGAGATTCTCAGAACTCAATATGATAAAATAAAACATTTTATTACCTTAGAATTAGCCAACAAAATATTAAATGAAAATCAAAGTAAATTACTGTAAACAGTAAACTGTAAAAAAAAAACCTTCCACACAAAAACAAGTGCACAGTTAGAGGGATTTCAACAATTTGTGTAATTTGATAGACTGTCTGTTGGTAAATTCTAATTCTTTTTTCTTAAAAGACCATGCAACTTCTTGGAAGTTGTTGGAAATTGTTGATGGAATTTATGTCCCATAGTCATTCATTTTGTTGGGTAACACACCCCAAAAAACACTATTTTTGCTTCACATTTATTCTTCAATACACATGAGATCTTACTGTCCACCAACATGAAAACAAGGAACCTGAGGCATTGGCAAGATTTTATTATGACATTCTTCAGTGACTTTTATATACTGTTTCCTTTCATAATTTGAGATGCCATAATGATTTTTGTTATAAATTTCTTCATAAATATTCTTATTGATGGATGATGCATTTATTTAAGCATCAGTGGACAAATAAAGTTATCCACGGGTGACTAACAACCTTGAATAAATACCACTTCACTCAATTGCTATCCATAGTACCTAAGGAACACAATTACATGCTGGGACCTATTATCCCAATTAATGGACTGTTTTATATTCACTGTGCATTATATCTGAAACACTTTAGAAGCCTGGCCTTCACTTAGCTACAGGCAAAGTAGAAATTTATAACAAATAACTGAGAAAAGCCTTTCATTTACTTACCAAGATATGTAGCGTGTAATTATACTTTAAGCATTACTAGGCAGGGCTCCAAAAATGCCCTTTGATTTAAACCACAATAAAAGTATATTTTTTAAACTGTGACAAATGTCATTTTGTAATGAACAAGTCATTTTGGGTTACTGCATTTGGGGTTTCATTATCAACTCTGTCTATCTTTCTTTTCTTGTAACGATATGGCCAAATGTCAAACTTGATTAGTATTCATTACATTCAGAGAGATTCTTATTATTTCAGGAACATGAACTAAAAGAACAACAATAGGAAAAGGTCTTTAGCTGGATGGTTGAACAAATAGAATAGTCCGTATGAAGTACACACGCCCTTGTTGTGTTGCCACTTTGTAAAATGTCAGCCCGGGGCTATGTTTTATGACCCTGGAATATGACCACTGAAGTTTAACTCTGCTCCCTCTGGTGGTTTCCAAAGCTGTATTACCAAAGTTATAAAATAAAACACGGTTGTAATTCTTCTCCTTATTGTAAGAAGCATTGATCTCCTCTGATTGTATATTATAGTAAAGGGGCAGTCTATTACATAAATTTATTGCATTTCATTCCCGATAATTAGTGGAAGTTATTGAACAAGGCAGGGAGTTATAGCCAGTAAGTTCCTGCTGTAGCTGAGGAAGCATATCTACAGATATTCAGTGGGTCTGAACAGCTGTAAACAAAACATCCTGTTCACTGTGCACTAGAAATGTATAATTTACAGTGCATTTGGGTTTAAGAATCATACTCTCAAATCCACAAGTTTAGACTTGAATTCTGAATTGTAGCAAAATTGCACGTGAAGTATATCACCTTTGTTTTTCTTAAAACCAACTTGATAGCACAAAAGTGTCACAAGTCAAGCCTTTTGGATGTACTATTTCCCTTTTTTAGGACAAAAGGGTTTTCTTAGTTATAGACTGAATTTTTCATTTGTAGTGAACATATCAACTTCAGTCATATTTATTATTGCATTTGAAATAATTTTTATAAATCTAAACTCCTTGTTGTTTAGTAAAATATTTCCTCAATAAACAAAAATTTAAAACTACTTTAAAATATTAAGACCACTATAAGAAAAGGAGAAGTTAAAATACAGTATTTAATATCTCTGCTATATTCACAATAAACAATGAGAAACACAAGAAATTAGAACTGATTAACAGCATATGTGCATCTGTTTATGAATATATAGTTTTTCTCTTCCAAATCAGAGATAAGATTACATTTTTACCACAGTCAAGGGAATGTAAATTGGGGATCAGCTAGTATCATTCACTATCTTGTTATCAGAAACCCACACAATTTGAATGTTCCCTGTCTGATAATGGAGGACTCACCCTCAGTGGGCCAATAATCCTCAGATAGCGACTCTGAGAAAGTATTTTAAGGCACTAGAGAGAAAGGAAAAGCAGCCAGATACACTGCAGAGATTACACTTGAAAGAAGGAAAGGGCACTTGTTGAATTACATATTTTAGAGGGTTTTTTTTTTCCATAGCCAAGCTGTAATCAGGACCTTTTCAGCTAGATAAAATTGGGTGGAAAATAAAAAAAAATGATAATGATTTCAAAGAACAGGTAAGAGATAGTAGTTGGAAAGTGGGCAAAAAGAGTGAAAGTGAGAGACAGCACGCTGCAAGAGGTTCCTGGCACTCAGTCTGTAAAACCTTCCTATATACTCAAATGGCTCTGAAATTACACACACAGGAGAGTTAAAGGAATCCTAGATGCCATTAAAAGAACAAGTTTTCAGTTTCTCATTACTGCATTAGAGATAAGCATATGAATCCAACCAAGTTTAACTGCCTACTATAACAAAAATTATGACAGAAATCAATGTACAGAATGAATTTTTCTTCCTTCCTTTTTTTTTTTTTTGAGACAGGGTCTCTCTTTGTAATTCAGGCTGGCCCTGAGCTCACTATGTAGCCCAGGCAAGCCTGAAACTCAGCAATCCTCCTGCTTCTGCCTCCCGAGTCCTGGGATGACAGGTGTGAGCCATCACACCCAGCATTGTGGTGTGCGGTACTGATTTCAGGTGGGCATGAGTCACCACGCCTGGTATTGTTGCATGTGCTTAACGAGGATTGAATTCAAGACCCTGGGCTTGCCAGGCAGGCCCTGGAACCACTGAGCTAAATCTCCAGCCCCAGAATCATGAATTTTTTTTTTTTTTTTTGAGACACGGTCTCACTTTGTAGTTCAGGCTGGCTCTGAGCTCACTATGTAGCCCAGGCAAGCCTCGAACTCAGCAATCCTCCTGTCTCTGCCTCCCGAGTGCTGGGATTACAGGCATGAGCCACCATGCCTGGCACTGTGGTATGTGGTATTGATGGCTAGTGGGCGTGAGTCTCCACGCCCAGCATTGTATGTGGTCACCGGGGATTGAACTCAGGACCTTGGGCTTGCGAGGCAGGCGCCGGAACCACTGAGCTAACCCTCCGGCCCAGAATCATGAATTTCTTAGATGCATCATTTATAATGAACAAGATAAAATCCAACATTATTAAATATCCAAAAACAACACGTATATTCACATGATAAATAATTTGTGATTGCATCAAAATTGTCCAGGTGTTAGTATTAGTAGAAAATGATTTTAAAGTAGTTAATATAATTATGCTCAAAAGTATAAAGAAAATTATGGTGGTAATAAAGTAGATACTGAAAAGTCTCGGCAGAGTAACACAAACTATGAAAGGGACCAATGAAATGGGAAATCTCAGCAAGATTTAGAAACTATTAAAAGGTATTCAAATGGAAATTCAAGAAACTAAAATGCAGGAAAAGTATAAGAAAATTAATGTCTGAGCACGGAGATAGACACCAGTAATGCTGAAATCCTGGGAGATTGTGAAAAGACCCCAAGAACTCTCCTAACCTGAGCCAATTAGGGACTCTGAGTATATCAACAGAGTGTGTAGAAAAGAGCTGGGGAAGGAGTTCGGTAAAAAGACCCTGGGATCAACTCCCAATGCCCCCCCCACACACACACACACGATCATGAAGACAGATCCATAGAAATCATCCAACCTGTTCCCAGAAACAAAAATACTGAAGTAAAATTGTCTCAGTAACCTAAGAGATAATATCACTACGGAAAATGTGCATGTTATTTAAGTATCAGAAGGTGAAAAGAAGAGAGAAAATAGGTCATAAAACAAAACATTTGAATACAAATTATTAAAATTTTGTTCAAATTTGGTACAAGACTACTTTAGAGACTCATGAAACAATCCAAGGAAGTTAGTGTAAGGAAAAATCATATGAAGATACATCATGTCATTTGCCCAAAATCAAGAGAAATTCCTGAAATCAACTAAAAGAAAATGGTAAAAAGAACACAGTGCTATTCATATATAAGAATTGCTGCTGATTTTTCCAGAGAAACAATGAAGACAACATAATACTGACATCTTCAAATACTCAAAACTAAAACAAATTCGCTGTAAAGAAATTTCTTCAACATGAAAAGATACCAGATAGAAACTGAATGTTCTCAAAATAACAAATAAGAGAAATATAAATATATGAGTAAATATAAAAGATTATTTTTTCTTAATTAGCTTTGTTTTTATGTGCCAGTTTCAGGGATCAAACTCAGGACCTTGTGCTTACAAGTATGTGCACTGCCACTGAGTTAAATCCCCACCCCCTCTTAATTATCTTATATAAAAGTGTATGGCTATGTAAAGGACAAGTATGGTATTTCTCATGGGATCTGCAGTACATATAAGTAAAATATAAATGGCAACAATAGTATAAACAATTATTAAAACAAAAATTATTGAATTTATTCATTTTATAATGAGAAGATAATATATAGAATTAATCTCACTTTTAATATACATTAACAATTATTTGGGGAAAATTATTTTCAAAATAAAATTTCATTCACAAACTGTCATCAAGCATAAAATACAGTATTTGTAAACAAATTGAGCAAATAATATGCAAGACCAATACACTAAAACTACAACTTGTTGCTTAGAAAAAGCTGAAATTTAACTGCCCTAAAAATAAGAGTATAGACCACATTTGTGAATTATAAACATGAATACAAAATATGTTTAAGAAGCCAATTCCAACAAATATACTTATATCACCAGATTTTTTGGTAGAATTAGTTGTTTCAAAAGTGCATTTTATTGAAAATTACCATTGTGTTGAAAATTATCTGGAATATCCAAGACTATTTTGCAAAAGAAAACAAAAGTTAGACATTGTGTGCCACCTTATTTCAAGCTTTATTATAAAACTATAGGAAGCAACATAATACTGGCTTACAGAAAAAAAAATCAAGGTAACAAAACTGAGTCTATAATAGACACACAGAATATAATCTCTTGACTTTTGACAAAAGTATCAATGCAAAGTAATAGGGAAAAGAGATTTTTTGAATAAATGAGGCAAGAAAAATATAATATTCCTATGGAGGAAAATGATCCCTAATCCTATTTCACACTGACTGTAATAATTAATTCAAAATGAAACGACAGCTTCAAAGTAAAAAAAAAAAAATACAGTTGTGAAACTTTAGTAGAAAATTTGGAAGATTTTTTTTTTTTTTTTTTAAATTTGAGACAGGGTCTCTCTTTGCAGTTCAGGCTGGCCCTGAGCTCACTATGTAGCCCAGGAACTCAGCAATCCTCCTGTCTCTGCCTCCTGAGTGCTGGGATTACAGGCGTGAGCCACCACGCCTGGCACTGTGGAATGCGGTGCTGATTGCTGGTTGATTGCTGGTGGGCGTGAGTCACCACGCCCAGCATTGTTGTATGTGGTTACCGGGATCGAACTCAGGACCTTGCGCTAGCGAGGCAGGCGCTGAACCTCTGAGCTAAATCTCCAGCCCTGGAAGAATATTTTTGAGTTAGATTTCAAAACAAGTTTCTTAGAGATGTCACAAAAGCCATAGTCATAAGAGAAAACTGTGATTAATTTAATTTCATTAAAAATGCAACTTGTTCATTAAAACACACAATTAAGTAAATGAGCACGCAAATCTAAGCTAAAAGAAAATATTTGCAAACTACAATAAAATAAATTACTCATTCAGAATATCTAAAGACCATTTGTAACTCAAAAATGAAAACAAAGAATGTGCTTTTAAAATGCATGAGACTTAGATATTTCACCAAAGTAAATATTTAAATGGCCTATAAGTATATTAAAATTGTTCAAAATCATTATTTGTCTATAAAATGCAGATTAAGTGTGTACTATTACACATTCCTCTCAATAGTTTCAATTAATACTAGCAAATTTTGGCAAAGATATAGAGTTGCCACTCATATATTTTG
Organism: Thryonomys swinderianus; assembly: GCA_004025085.1. Taxonomy (NCBI): domain Eukaryota; kingdom Metazoa; phylum Chordata; class Mammalia; order Rodentia; family Thryonomyidae; genus Thryonomys; species Thryonomys swinderianus. Next base: position 1,669 of record PVIC010051999.1, on the reverse strand, counting down.
CTTTGAGTGTGGAATGACACTAAAAGCATCCATTTCTTATGAAAGTAAACATACATGCATTACAGCCTGGCAATATGTATTCCCAAAATGACACAGAAGGCTCAAAAAGCTTTATTCATAACTGAAATCTGGAACCAACTAAGATTTTCATCACAAGAAAATGTGATAGACAAACTGAAATATATTCATACCATGTAATTCTAATCAGTAGTAAGAGAATTAACTCATAAGCACAATGTGGATGAATTTCAATATTATCAATTTGAATTTAATAAGTCTTACACAAAAGAATATAAAACTTAATTATATATTAATTGTATATGAAGTTCCAGAGTAGGCCGTACCTATAGTAGAATAAAATCAGAGGAAGTTTGCTGATCTGTGTCAACTGAGATCTGACCTATAAATCATCAAGAAACTTCAGTTGTAAGAGTAACTTTCTATATTTCCCTGGAGGTTTGGAGGTGAAAGGTATAATTTTGTCAAAAAAATAAGCAAACATTTACAAATGATCTCAGTACTTTCCTTTGTCAATTTTCTTTACAAATATTATATCTCTCCATATACTGAATTCCAGTTACTGATATTCACTCATGCTGAAATGTTCAGGAATAAAGTTCACTGATCTCAACTTTTGTTCAAACACATCAAACATAAGATATTGTGAGAGATCAATAGAAGGTGGATCAGTGAATAAATATGTAAGGAAGGAAATATAATTAAATTTTAATGTGAGTGCCGGGTGTTGTGGCTCATGCCTGTCATCCTAGCACTCAGGAGGCAGAGACAGGAGGATTGCTGAGTTCGAAGCTTGCCTGCGCTACATAGTGAGCTCAGGGCCAGCCTGAACTACAAAGTGAGACCTTGTCTCAAAAAAAAAAAAAATTTAATGTGAAATTTAGGTAGTGGGTATATTGCTATTTCTGGTATAACTACATTTTCTTGTATGCTTCTAATATTTTCATGCACAACTTTGGAAACATAAGTGGTTGCTGAGACCATATCTTTTGGTGATTTATTTATTTATGCTCAGAGTAGGAAAAATTTATAGAGAGAAAGCTTATATCTTAGAGAGACAGAAGGGGAATGAGAAACTGTGTCACTCTTGGTTACATACTATTAATTAATAAATTATTATTAAACTTCATAGCCTAAAATAACAGCTAACATTTTACCTTATGATTTTTGGAATCAGGGAATTGCAGATAGCATTTGAGTTGATAATTCTCCTTCATATATTGAGGTCTAGGATCAGTGTCTTATTCATAATCATACATTCCGAATCTGGAAGATATAGGACTATTTCAGGCACAAGTCTAGATCCTTGGGAGGGCTAACTTGAAGGCTGGGCATATCTGGGATGCTCCCCCTGTTCAAGTTCTCTCCACCCATATAATTGCACTTCTTATGTGACAGAAAGCAGTTTTCAGCATCCATAGTAAAAGCTCTCTTCAAGATTAGGTTATCCTCTAAAGAAGATGTGGTTTTTTTACAAAATGGAGTATTACTCTGCCATAAAGAATGACAAGATCGATCCATTTAGGTGCAAATGGAGACATCTGGAGGATATACTAATAAGTGAAATCAATAGATCACAGATAGACAATTTCAGGATCTTCTCTCTGGCATGAACATCTGTAGATGCAAATGAGTTCTAGAAAGTAGGACA
>PVIC010051998.1:0-12309 GCA_004025085.1 Thryonomys swinderianus | reverse complement strand
AAGATTGAGCTATCACGAACTGAGCTGCTATGAACAAGGGTGTACATCGGCATTGTTTTTTAATTGCAGAAACTGTCTAATTTTTTCTTTAATTGCCTTCTTAATCCACTTGTTGTTCATGAGTGGGTTATTCAATTTTCATGTTTTTTTCTTTTTTTTTTGAGATAGGGTCTCGATTTGTAGTTCAGGCTGGCCCTGAGCTCACTATGGTGCCCAGGCAAGCCGCTGCGAACTCAGCAATCCTCCTGTCTCTGTTCTCCCGAGTGCTGGGATTACAGGCATGAGCCACCACGCCCAGCATTGTGGTATGCTGTGTTGATTGTTGGTGGGCGTGTCTCCAGCCCCAGCATTATATGTGGTTACGGGGCATCAAACTCAGGACCTTGCGCTTGCGAGGCAGGCGCCGGAACCACTGAGCTAACCCTCCGGCCCCAATTTTCATGTTTTTATAAAGTTTTCTATTGATCTCCAATTTCATTGCATTATTATCTAATAGTATACAGGGGATAACTTCAATTCCTTTTCATTTATTTAGGCTTGTCCTGTGAGTTAACATGTGGTCTGCTTTGGAGAATGACCCATGTGTAGTCAAGAAGAATGTACATTCTGATTGTGGGGTGAAAGATTCTGTAGACATCTAGTAATTCTATTTGTTCAAGAGTTTGGCTTAGTTCTAGTACTTTATTGTTGATTATTTTTATCTAGTTTATCTGTCTACTTGTGACAGTGGGGTATTGGGGTCACCTACCACTATTGTATTAGTGCTTATTAGATTTTTCATGTCTACTAATATTTGTTTTATATAGTTGTATGCATTATTTTTTGGTACCTATATATATGATCATCATTTGTTCCCCTTGAGCTGTCCCATTTACACAGTTGTAGTGATCTTTTTTGTCTCTCTTAATTTGTGTTGCCTTGAAATCCACTTTATCTGGAAATAGGATAGCTTCCCCTGCTTTCTTTTGGGTTCCTGATGCATGGAGTATTGTTTTCCACCTTTGACTTTTATTCTATGAGTTTCTTTTTGAATTAAATGTGTTTCTGATATGCAGTATGTTGCTGGATCTTGCTTCTTGATCCATTATGCCAATCTATTTCTCCTGCTCGATGAATTGAAGCCATTAATATTGATGGCTGTAACAATTATATTGACTTATTCTTGTCATTGTCTTTTCCTGTTGTTGGATTGTATTACCTCTCTTTGCATTTAATTTCTTGGCTTGCCTGATGGATTCATCCTGTTGGGCTTCATGGAGTTTTGGCCCTCCTTGTCATTTCTTAGGATATTATTTGGAATTTTTTTATGCACTGGTTTGGTTTTTACTATGTTGTTCTTTGTCATGAAAGTATCTTGTTTGACCATTGTTTTGCAAGATAGTCTTGCAGGATACATTAATCTGGGTTAGAGGTTATTTTCTTTTAGAACTTGAAATACTTCATTCCAGACTCTCTTTGACTTGAGGGCTTGTGTTGAGAAGTTTCTTGTGATACTGACGGGCTTTCTTTGTATGATTTGTTTCTTTCCTCTAACTGCTTTTAATTTTTGTTCTTATGTTGGATTTCTGGAATCTTGATTATTACATATCTAGATGTAGATTTTTGTTGATCATGGCTATTTGGAATTCTATATACCTTACTTATCATTATATTAAATTCTTCTTCACTATTTGGGAAATTCTGTGATTCCTTCTGTGAAAAGTTTATGTATTTCATGCTACCTCCTACTCCTCCACTGACTCAAATAAATCTTACCTATTTTTGTATTATCTAGTAGCTGTTGGATTGATTTCTCATAATATCTTGCTACTTTTAAGAAATTTTTGTTTTCATACTCATTAGATTCATCTTGTTTTCTAAATTCTGGCCTCATATTCACTTATTCTATTGTGGCAACTTACAATGGAATTTTTAACTTCTTGGAAATCTTCTTGCATGTGTTTCATTTCCTATGCTGGGTATTGATGAGTTCAGTAATTTTCTTCAGCTCCTCTATTTTTCTTTTTGTCTGTGTCTTCTCTAGAGTTATTAATTATGTCCTTCATTTCAGTTAACATTTCTGTGGTTATCTGAAAAATTGTTTCTGATTTCATTTTTTCCAGATCCTCTTTTGTTGCCAATTTAGGGAGACTTGTTTGTTTGTTTGTTTGAGACAGGATCTCACTTTGTAGTTCAGACTGGCCCTGAGCTCACTGTGTAGCCCAGGAAAGCCTCGAACTAAGCAATCCTCCTGTCTCTGCCTCCCGAGTGCTGGGATTACAGGCATGAGCCACCATGCCCAGCACTGTGGTATGTGGTATTGATTGCTGGTGGGTGTGAGTCACCACGCCCAGCACTGTATGTGGTTACTGGATCAAACTCAGGACCTTGTGCTTGCGAGGCAGGTGCTAGAACCACTGAGCTAAATCTCCACTCTGGGGAGACTTGAGTTTTTTGTTTTAGATTGTTCTATTCTCATTGCTCCCTGAGATTGCCTTTGGTGATCTGGAAGTCTGGTTTTGAGTCTTGTTTAGGTGCCTTCTTATTTCTATTTTTTGTTGCTGTTGTTGATGTTTTTTGGTTTAATTCTTGTGTTGCTTCTTTAGTTTGTTTATTGGCATTATTTTTATTGCTAGTATTTAGAAACCTTATGGAATGGCTATTTCTTGGATTACCTTCTAGGTTTAGCTGACCTTTGGGTTTTTGAATCTGTAATGGCCCTTAGGCAATCTCAGTATTGGTATACCAATAACTGACTAGAATGATGATATCACCTTGGCCAAGGTAATATAACCAAAATCAATAATAGCATCAAAGAGAGCTCAGAAAATGACAAACTGTGGTAACTATTAATCTACTACCTTTGACCACATGAACTAGATTTGTGGGCATGTATCAGAAGCAACCAGAAATATATTTGATGTAAATAGGCTAGCCTTTCAATATAAAGTGTGTGCCCACTGGGGTGATTCAGAATGAGTTGTGGGGAATAGTAAGATAGAATGAGAGGGAAAGATTAGAAGGCTAGAGAACACATGAAGAATATGAAAACTTTGAGAAACTAGTGAAAATGGAAAGAAAAGAGAGAAGAACAAAAACAAAACTAACAGAAACAAGAAAACTGAGAACTATATTCATGCGTCTATAAAAATAAGAGCTGAGAAAAAACAGGACAGAAACAGAAGCAAGAAAGACAAGGAATAAAGCAGTAGTAAAGAAAAGAAAAAATATTTCCCCTTCAAGGTGTATCTCTGTTGGGAACAACTACTGGTATTATTGCAGACATCTGCCCTAGCCTGTGAGATTTTAAACTACAAGAATTACTGCACTAGGATTATTGGCCTTAAGATTTACTTACTCAGACTTACTTGGATTTAAGGACTCTGCCCTGCCCTACAGGATCTTCAACTACAGGAATTATTGTAGATAACAACCCTGTTTATGTATGCTAGGATTTTGAGTGTTAAGGCTTGGGACTGCCCTATTTAATGCATGCTAGGATTATGAGGGTGAAGACTTTGTACCAAATGGCAAGTTTGGAGGATTGCTTGTGTGGTATTTGGCCTTTTGCTGCTTTTACTCAGAGTAGCCAGAGTCAAGCCTGGGCTCAGCCTTTTCCTCAAGGTTCCAACGGTTGTTAATCCTTTTGCTGTGGGGCTCACAGGGGATTGGAACTTGCCACGAGGGTTCTGGCTGAGTCCTCTTACCCTGTCTCCCACGCTAGATGGGGCCTGTCACACTGTTGGTTTCCCTGTGGATATCCTGGCAAATCTCTAGTTGGAGCCTGCACCCCCATGCTGCTAGTGTCCTGGTGGGCCTCTGGCTAATTTTTGTTTTTGAATGAGTGATTTGTTCCCATGATATCCAATCTTGGTATCCATCCAGTCATGATTTTCTCCACTAAGCTTTAGGGCCTTTTTTTTTTTTCTTCCAGTGAGCCATTGCTGCACCAGTGGCCCCTCAGTTTGTTCACCCTAGACCAGTGATGGTGAACTTTTTAGAGACCAAGCATCCAAATTGCAACCCAACACTCATTTATTTCAAAGTGGCAACCTGCAATTAAACTGAACAGTGAGATTTTAATTTAGAACAAAAAAAAAAACAACTGATACTTGACTGCTGGGGCAACTAGACTGGCATAGTGAGAGGGATTTGTGTGTCCACTACAGAATGTATACCATAGATTCGCCACCACTGTCCGAGACTATAGTTGCTAAGACAAGGTGTATCTTAGCTCCTGTTGGTAATCAATCCTTTGATCTCTGCTGGATATAGGTTACAGGACAGGGGTTCAAATAGATTTTGAACTTAATGTTGACAATCACAAGGTCTGGTTCCACCTTTCTCTCCCCAGGCATAATATATGTCAAGCATCAGACTGGTTAGTTAGTCCTTATCTGTGCTATCCTGTGCTAAAGGGAACTAAATTATAGAGCCAGTTTGAATTTAGTGGATAGTTTCACCCTTGTGTTGGAGGAGTTTGCTGGTGTCTAGTACGGGCCTGCTTTCTCGGCTTGGTGGAGCATCCTGTGCAGGCTTGTTTGCTCGCATGAGGTGAGGAACCATGTGTCCAGCCTAGGACTATTTGTTAATGTCAAGGGAGGGTATTACAAGCTCAGCAGGGGCATACTCACTCTTTTTTTTTTATACTCACTCTTTTTAAAAATTGAATTCTTTATTGGTACATTTTATATACAGTTCACAATCACACTCAACATTGGGGAATTTGTACCAGTATATGACAGAAGTTAATTCTTATTTTACCCATATCCCTCCCCACCCACAACTCCCCACCCCTTATATACATGCTTCTTTTTCTTTCCAAATCATATTTATTCTTTCCCCTCATTACATTCCCCCACCACATTCCCTTTGAATATTTCCTATTTTACAAAATCTATCATATTTTCTAGAACTCATTTACATGTACAGGTTCTCATACCAGAGAAAAGATATGGCATTTACATATCTGTGATCTATTTATTTCACTTATTAGTGTGTTTTCAAGGTGTATCCATTGCACATAAATGAATGAAACTTGTCATTCTCTATGGCAAAGTAATGCTCCATTTTATTTAAAAAAAAATCTTGATCCAGTCTCTAATTGATGGGCATCTGGGTTATTTCCAAGATTGGGCTATCACAAATTGAGTTGCTATGAACATGGGTGTACATGTCTTTACAATATGATTCTTTGAATTCCTTTGGGTGTATTCCTAGCAGGGGAATAGCAGGGTCAAATGGGACCTCTAATCCTAGTTTTCTGAGGAACCTCCACACTGATCCCCACAATGGTTGTACAAGTCTAAAATCACAATGAATTCGAGACTTAAGATGCATACTCACTCTTGCTGAAGGAAGGTATCTGAGCATCTGTTATGGTCCTGTTTGCTTATGACCTGAATTCTTTTAGAAAGATTACCTTTTCAATCAATTACTCTCCAAGATCGAGTAGCAGAAGCTGTGGAACAGAGTTCTTGTTTCTGTAAGTAGGAGATTGGTCTTGCTGAGGTAACAAGCTACATTTGAATCAATCTGAGATGGGATAAAATGTGAGGTTAAAGTCTAGAGTGGTGGGAGTTTAAGGCATGAGTTATGGCACTGGTATTCTTAAAGATTGGAAAGAGGAGAGTAAGAACAATGTTTCAGGGCTTGATATATTTAAGGTAGAGTGGAATAAGCTAGGCCTGCTAAAATTATTTTGTAGGTATGGAAGAAAGTGAGATAATTGGCCAAGAAAGAATGAGTAGAGGTCAGAGGATTAAGGAGTGTGGAGAAGAACTGAAACCATTGTTTTAAGTAGTGACTATGAGATGACTAAAAAATATTTTTGTCAATATTAGTTGAGGTCAGAGTGCAAGTATTTACATTGCTTCTATATTTGGTTTTCTTTTTCTATAGTGCTGGGATCAAACCCAGGGCCTTGGGTATATGAGGCAGTGCTTGCTAGTGTTTTGTCCCTGTGCTACATCCCCAGCCCTTGGACTTTCATGCTAGGCTACATTGAGGCAACTTTTTTTTTTTTTTTGAGACAGGGTCTTGCTTTGTAGTTCAGGCTGGCTCTGAGCTCACTATGTAGCCCAGGCAAGCTTTGAACTCAGCAATCCTCCTGCCTCTGCCTCCCGAGTGCTGGGATGACAGGCGTGAGCCACCACGCCAGGCACTGTGGTATGTGGTATTGATGGCTGGTGGGCGTGAGTCTCCACGCCCAGTATTGTATGTGGTTTCCGGGGATCGAACTCAGGACCTTGCGCTTGCAAGGCAGGCACCGGAACCACTGAGCTAACCCTCCAGCCCAAGGCAACTTTTTATTTACTTTGAGACAGGTTCTAGTCAAGTTGCCAAGCTGTACAGGTTGGCCTTGCACTTGATCCTCCTGCCTGAGCTTTTGAAGTAGATGGTAGTATAGGCAATTGCCACCAGGCTTGATCTTGTCCTTTCTCTTGTTTCAGATCCTCATATGTAGTTGGCTGTGAAACATGCACCTAGATATCCATTAGGTACCTCAAATTAAATGTCTTAAATTGAGTTCTTTCTTCAAGTGTGTGGGTATTTTTTTTCTCTCAGGTTTTCTTCATAGACTGGGGACAAGTCATGATCACAATGAGAAGAAAGGATCTTTTCTTGTACTCTGCTCAGGAAAGGCTAGTGCTACCAAGGAACAAATTCATAGCAGATATAAAAGGGCACTGAGGGGGCTGGGGATTTAGCTCAAGTGGTACCGCACCAACCTTGGATGCACAAGGGCCCAAGTTCAATCCCTGGTACTGAAGAAAAAAAAAAAAAGGGCACTGGGTAAAGATCATCACTGCAGCTCTCTTGTGCTTTGTCAATAAACAAGATCTATGCACACTGGACTCATTAACCTTTATGCTCTTGGCATCACCCTTCTGCTTAATCCAGTACTTGCTCCTATGTGGTTAAGATATTTCTCTGGTCTGTGGCAAAGCACACCCCATTTGCCCTGTGTCATCATTATTAGCTTCAATTTAGATAACCCTCAACTTTAGGGAACAGAATGGAGTCTGGGGTCTAAGAAGACAGTGCTCCATTCTCTTGTGGTTTGGGGAATTGAGCCCACAGCCTCATGCATGGTAGGCAGGTGCTGTAGCACTGTCCTAAATCTCCAGCTCTGTCATATATTTTTGGGTAAGAATTTTCATTTTCTGTGAAAAATCCCAGGATGTCATTATTATTTTTGCTTTCTAGTTGAGAAAACTTTGGCTTCAAAAGAGGTCCAGGTGGGCTTAATGTTTTGGGCTGGTCATTGCCAACCCAAAGCATTATCCCACTGACCCACACAATTAATTTAAGAACTGGTCCCAGGAGGTGCTGGTTTCTAACTCAGATAAGCAGTTAGCACCTAAGGGAGATGTTGCAAGGCTGGCTGAGATGGGATTGGGTTTGATTTGCTTAGTAGGTGGCAGTGCAGTCAGACAGCAAGAACCTATGAGGTACTGTGAGAAGGGAAGGAGGGGCTTAAGAATTGGGGCCAGAAATTCCCATTGGGAATGAAATACCTTCCACCGTCTGCTGTCTGAAGCATCTAACTACGTCATGGAATTTGCTTGCAGACAGTTCAATCAGACTCTAGAAACAGAGAATGAAAAATGATTTTCCTTCTTTCTGTTCACAGAGGCCAGCCAAGAGCCAGAGCCAGGCATCTGTTCATAAACTAAACAACACTCTTATTTCATGTCTGACTGCCTCCTCTTGTAAGGACTGGGAAGGCTCCCTTACTTTTTATAAACCAGCAGAAAGTTCAAAGTGTGGTTGTCAAGACCCCAGATTGAATAGCAGACAAACTCAAAGGTGGAGTAAGAGGCTAACATTGCTGCTCAGAATCTATTTAGAAATTGTATTATAGTTCTCCCATTCTGTCTCAGAAAGGCATCCGTGTATGGAGGAGCCAATTAAGTAAGCAATATAGAGTATAGCAGTTAGGGTTCACTAGAGGAATAAGTGAGCTTATTATGGCTGAATGTGGTACCAGGATTGGAAGAACGCTAAATGGTAATATGTCTATTGGAGAGTCAGAGGATTCAGTTGAAGGTTGAAAGCCTGGAGTTCATGCATAACCCAGTGAAAATCTGTGTTAGAAAATTGAAGGGTGTACAATGGAAACCTTAGGGAGCAGGAGAGAAATCTCCAGTGGCAATGAGAAAGACTCAAGCTCCTCTGAAGAAGAAAAGGAAAAATTGTTTCTTTTTCCTCTTCACTTCATCCAGGCTACAAGCCTGTTTGCTGGTGCTACTCGTTCGTGGAGTGGGTCATCCCTCCTTCATTTGAAATCTCCATGTCAATTGTCCACAGACACACCCACAACTTCATTAATCTGCTGAGGGGTTCTTATTTAAGTCAAGGTGACAAACCACAATTAATGATTACATGGAGGTACTGGATGCTTTAGAATTCAGAGCTGGAACTTAAACAAATACAACTTCTCAGGGCTGGAAGAGTGTCCATAGCTAACCACCATAGGAACCTCTGTTATGGCTTGAAGTAAAAAGGCATTAAACTGCAATACCTGGTTCATATATGGGGGGGGCCCATTGTCATTATTACCATATGGTCTTCTGAACTTTCCTATTAGTACATTCAGAGAGAATAAAGAAATCCTGGGGTCAAGGAAAAATCAAAATTAGTCTACTTTAATCTGAGAGATTGCTAAAGAGGAGAAATGCAAGGTTAGGGGAGGCCATCCTGCTGAGCTTGTGTTCATTTTGTCCTTAGAATGGAGGTACCAAATTGGGCCTTTAGCTTTGGCTGTAACTCCCTCTTGGATGTCATCAGTATTCTGAATGCTTGATGACAATTTAAATAGGCAGAGAAAACTAAATTCCTAACAGATCACTTTATCAAAAGGAAATAGCCTTAATGCCAGGCGTGGTGGCTCATTCCTGTAATCTCATCACTCAGAAGGCAGAGGCAGGAAGATTTCTGTGAGTTCAAGGCTAGCTTGGGCTACACAGTGAGCTCAGGGCCAGCCTGAACTACAAATTGAGACCCTGTCTAAAAACTAAAAAAATAAGGAAGCAGCCTTCTATCAAGGCAAGGATCATGCTATAAACACTGGGTGAGCCAACCATTAGCCCATCTATAGAGTCAGTACGGAATCCAGGAGTTAAGCAAGCATTTGATCTGGCTCTGCTCCTGACCAGCTGTGAGACCTTGCATGAGTCTCAGATTTGCACATGTTTTATCAAGTGAAATAGGGTATATGAAAATATTTTGTTACCTGTAAGGTAGCATGTAAATGTTTGAGTAACTAATTATAATGGAAAATGTTTACCCTCAAATTTGAATTTTCCAAACTTGGAAATCTGGGAAGCTAAAGGCAATTGAATTCTTCCCTTTCCTGGTTGACTCTGGAATTTGTCCATGGGATCCACATCTGAGTGGGATAGGTGAGATCAGGATTTCTGAGAGAGAATATGAAATTAGAAGCTAGAAAGATGCTCATTGGTGCATTAATCTGAAAGAGGAGAAGCATGAGAATGTAAATTATGGCTAACAACAGAGAACAAGTGGCCCAAGGTAAGGAGGGCACATTCTGCCAGTTCCTCTGGGATCTGTGGACAGTGATTCCTTACTTTCCATGGATGGTAGCATAGACTAAGGTAATTTCAAGGGCATAAAGGGCTGCAGGGGACAGTAGTATGTTAATCTAAGGGTATGAGAAACTATTTGCTTACAAAGCATTCTTATTTGGGTGAGGGACAAGGGACTCATTTGGGGAAGAACCTGGAACCCGGAGATGGTGTGGTATGGTGTGAACTTCTGGGGTCAGCATGACCTACTCAGAGGCAGTCTTTCCACCCTAATTGTGATATTTATTATAGGTAAAAGAAGCAGTTGCTGCTGTCCAGAGTAAATTAGTCATAAAGAAACCTGCTCCTCATTCTGTCTCCTGGCTCTCATAAATGCTTGAAGCCCAGCCTTGGAGCTGGTATGTACTCTTAATTATTTCAAGAACTGGCATTGCTTTCCTCATAGTAAAAGTGTCATGAAATTACTGTAAGGTTGCATGAGTTTGGGCCATAAATCTTATTCACTTCTGTTACATTTCATACCTTAATTCGCTAGAGTATAAAATGCCATTTACACTGGTTCTTAGTTCACTTAATCATAATTAAATGACCTCAGAGGGCAGTAATTCATTGAGGCCTTGTCTTTGATGTGACACAAATAACAAACTTGGTTTGCCATGTGGACGAGTTCCTCCACACTTTTACATTGGCTACAGACCTTCTGGAGCATATAATGCTGGCTTTTTGGTGTGGGCATATGCTCTGGTTATACAGAACATCTGGTCTACAGATGTGGTTGTGGGGACCAGCTAAATAGTTCCTTTTGGAATTTTGCTGTACCATCTTTTAGTCCCTGTAGCCTTTACTTGGTTTTTTCAGTTCTCCAAAGAATGAGTGCCTGTGTTGAACCTAGATAAGAGGTCATACAGGCATTTCCTTCTTTACCTTTTCAACCTTGTCTTGTTCTTATGTAAAATGACCCTCCCTAAGGGATCAGTAGTTCAAGTGCTTTAATGTTTCACCTGAAGTGCAGGCTCTCAAAACTCATGTCTTTAATCACAATGTGTCTCTTGAGATCCATACTCTCAAGACAAATAACTCTGGGACCATTGCCATTTGGACACATCATTCAGCTTGGAAAAATCTTATCTTCCCATCTAAATGGGTTGATTTCATCTTCTCAAGCTTCTTCAATCGAAATACTACTCTCCTAAGCTCTCTTGAAGTTTTTGGTAGGCAGAATAATGTATTTAACTCCCAGAGATGCCCATATCTTATTTTCTAGAACCTGTGAATATGTTAGTTTAGCTGAGGAATTAAAGTTGTAGATGGAACGAAGGATGATAATCAACTAATTTCAAATTATGATTATGTTGGGTTATCTTCTTGGACTCAATGTAATGGTAAGGATCCTTAGAAATAGAAGAGGGAGGTAGATAGAAAATTCATATTATTAAGTTTAAAAAGGGATAAAAAGCATATAAAATTGTATTATGCACATGTACCAACTCTCAATGAAGAATGTAAACATTGTATACTATAAACATGTAGTAATAAAAAAACACGCCTAAAAAATAGAAAAAAATCAAAAGCCTTTAATGGGAGACACTCCAGCAGAATCTTAAGCAAATGCCTTCTGAAGAATAGTTTTCAAACATTACTTTTATCACCTCATATTCAGACCTCCTTTATCCTTGGTTATCTTTATCACTTCAAACTTTATTCCCCGTAGATAGAAAAGCTTTCCTTATTGTACTAAAAACAGTAGCAGGCTGAAATATTTCTGAAGTAACAGACTGGGTAACTTGCAACCCAGTACTTTTATAATTGAATATTTATAGTAACAAACCTATACATTATTTTAAATCTGTTTTAATGGGAATAAAAGAAGGGGTAAAAAGTGTGTTTGAGTGATTTACATATAGTCACGCTGGCAAAGTTATAGTAAGTTGCATAAAAAGTAGCCTCAAGATCACTTCACGTTGCTAAGTGGTTAAAGTGATGCAATTTACACAACAAAATGAAAAACCAACTATTTCCATTAAAGGAGACATCAAAAACCAGTTTGGAGAAAAAAAGATGAAAGGGTCATTTTCTAACTTATGAGGAGTTTATGATAGAGAGACAGAAAGAGAGAGGAGAGAGAGGGGGAGAGAGAAGATAGGCACAAAAATATGCAGAAGGAAAAGGGAAAGGACACGTGGAAAGTAAAGAAGGGGAAAAACTTGATATTAAAAAAAGGTAACAGCTTATGTATATATGGGGTGGGGGTTGTAGGGAGGGCAGGGGAAAGGAGAAAAATAATCAAGATGTGTCATGCAGAGGTACAAATGTTGAAAGTGACCTATGTATGTATAAAATGTACCAATAAAATAAAAAATAAGGAAGAAGATGAGAGAGTTGGTAGCCAAGGAATGCAGGTGGCCTTTAAAAGCTGAAAAAGTCAAGGAAATAGTTTCTCTGCACCTGGACAGAGGACTGCCGCCTTACTGATACCTTGATTTTGTTCCAGTGAGATCCCTGCTAGTCATTTAGCTTATAGGACTATAAGATAACATATTTTTGTTGTTTTAAGGTCTTAAATTTGTGAAGTCTGCATACCTATATAGATTTCTTTTTCTTTCTTTCTTTCTTTCTTTCTTTCTTTCTTTCTTTCTTTCTTTCTTTCTTTCTTTCTTTCTTTCTCTTCCTTCCTTTCTTCCTTTCTCTTTCTTTCTTTCTTTCTTTCTTTCTTTCTTTCTTTCTTTCTTTCTTTCTTTCTTTCTTTCTTTCTTTCTTTCTTTCCTTCCTTCCTTCCTTC
>PVIC010051997.1:0-12298 GCA_004025085.1 Thryonomys swinderianus | reverse complement strand
AAAAAAAAAAAAAAAAAAAAAAAAAGACACAGGTGCCAAGAAGAACAGGATGTTCAGTTTTCCTCAAAATAGCTTGCCCTACTTCTACCAGGGTGTGCTTTCATCTTGCTTTCTCTCTCTCTCTCCTTTTTTTTTTTTTTTTTGCAGTACCAGGGATTGAACTCGGGTCCTTGTCCTTCCAATGCAGGCATGGTACCACTTGCGTTAAATCCCCAGCCCTTCATCTTGCTTTGTCTCTTGTACTCAGCTCAAGCTCATTCTGTAAGGCCAGTTTCTCCTTCACTCTACTTTTTCAAATAAACATCGGTACTGTTTATTCTTTGTTCAAGATGAAAAGAACGTGGAATCCAACTCCAGGAGAAGTGAGCAAACCCAAACCTGGAAATGTTTAATTGGCAATGCACTTTTAGAAGGATATATCTAATGACAGTGGTACACATCTGTAATCGCAGCACTCAGGAGGAGAAGGCAGGATGAATGCCATGAGTTGAAAGCCGCCCAGGACTACAGAGTAAGACTCAGTCTCAAAAGCCAAAAAAAAAGACAAACAAAACAAAAAGCAAACAAACAAAAGCATCAAAATACTGGAAATAAATGGATCTCAGAAACCATATATATATATATATATATATGTGGTATGTGACTAAAAGGATATTATGTAGGGGCTGGGCAATTAGTTCAAGTGGTACTGCGCCAACCTTGGATGCACAAGTGCCCGAGTTCGATCCCCTGTACTGAAAAAAAAAAGGAGGATGTATTCTATAGATAGAGCCAAATGAAAAATTCAAAGGGTCAACAGACCAGAAATATAAGCATAATGTACAAAAATATCACTTTGGCCAAGATACTTTAAAAATTATTAACAGGGATGATGATGATGTAGCTCAGTAGCTCTGTGCTTGCCTCACAAGAACAATGTTCTGAATTTGATCTTCAGTATGGCAAAAATAAAATGAATAAAATAAAATAAAATAATTACTAACAGAAGGTTTAAAAATAAAACAAGCAGTTGAGCTTCTTAAGCTGCCCAGCTTGGTCCTAGACATGGATTATCCTGCCTCAGTCCCCAAGTCACTGGGATTAGCAGTGTGTGCTACTACATTTGGCTCCCCAGAAATTCAGTTAATTCTGAAGGAAAAAAAATCTCACCAAAAGTTATAGAATGCCATCCAAACCTCCATTCAAATAAAATTCAAAAAATGAATGCTTTTAGTATTATATAAGAACAAACAAGCCAAGCATGGCAGGACATGCCTAAATCTGAGTACTTGGGAGGCTGAGGCTGGAGATCAATCCATGTTCCAGGCCAGTCTAGGCTACCTGGTGAGTTCAAGCCAGTCTAAACTACATAGTGAGACCCTGTCTCAAAACAGTAATCCAGAGTGATCTTCCTGTGACATAATTATATTCCCACACAGAGCAAAACTCTACAATCAGCAGGATGGTGCCAAGTAATCTGTGAGAAAATATTACTTAAAAACATTTACAAAGGGGTCAAAGATTTAGCTCAGTGGTACTGCACCTGGCTCCAAGCACAAGGTCCTCACTATAATACCCAGTATCAAAAATGAATGAATGAATAAGTTTTTAAAATTTATTTTATTTTTTTGTGGTACTGGGGATTGAAGTCAGGCCCTTGTGCATCCAAGGTTGGTGTGGTACCACTTGAACTAAATTCCTAGCCCCTGAATGAATGAATTTTTTAAAAATAAAAATTTACAAAGAAATGCTATTAAGAGCAATACTAAATTTCTGGGGTATGTCAATAATTAACGTGAACATTATTTGTTCTGCTGGGTACCAGGTAAAAAGAAAACCAACCTTTCAGCCCTTCATTTTCTTTTTCTCCCCTTTTGGTACAAGGAATCAAACTCTGAACTTTGCGCATGCTAGCCAGATATGGTGCCACTAAGCTATATCTCCAGCCTCAACCCTTTATTTTATTTTATTTTATTTTATTTATTTATTTTTTTGAGACAGGGTCTCGCTTTGTAGTTCAGGCTGGCTCTGAGCTCACTATGGAGCCTAGGCAAGCCTTGAACTCAGCAATCCTCCTGTCTCTGCCTCCCGAGTGCTGGGATTACAGGCGTGAGCCACCATGCCAGGCACTGTAGTATGTGGTATTGATTGTTGGTAGGTGTGAGTCTCCACGCCCAGCATTGTATGTGGTTACTGGGGATCAAACTCAGGACCTTGCACTTGTGAGTCAGGCGCTGGAACCACTGAGCTAACCCTCCGGCCCAAACCTTTATTTTTTTAATTGAATTCTTCATTGGTAAATTTTTAGATACAGCTCACAATCACACTCAACACTGGGGAATTTGTAGCAGTATGACACAAGTTAAATTTCATTTTTACCCATATCCCTACCCACTCTACAACCTCCTACCCCATATACATGGTGCTTTCTTTTTCTTTTCAAATCATAATTATCCTTTCCCCTCATTACTTTCCCTTTGAATATTTTCTATAGAACTTATTTACATCTACAGGTTCTCATACCAGAGAAGAGATACAGCATTTACATATCTGTGATCTGTTTATTTCACTTATTGGTGTGTACTCAAGGTGTGTCCATTTGTACATAAATGACTCAAACTTGTCATTCTTTATGGCAGAGTAATACTCCATCAAAAAAAACCCCATACCTTTATCCAGTCTCCAGTTGATGGGCATCTGGGTTATTTCCAAGATTGGGCTATCACAAACTGAGCTGCTATGAACATGGGTGCACACAGGTCTTTACAATATGATTCTTTTAATTCTTTTGAGTATATTCCTAGCATGGGGAATAGCAGGGTCAAATGGGACCTCTAATCCTAGTTTTCTGAGGAATCTCCACAATGGTTGCATAAGTCTACAGTCCCACCAACAGTGGAGAACAGTTCCTTTCTCCCTGCAGCCTCACCAGCATTTATTGCTGCTTAATTTCGTAATAGCAGCCATTCTTTGTGGAGTTAGATGAACTCTCAGTGTTGTTTTCATCTGCATCTCTTGAACGACTAGTAATGTTCAACCCTTTATTTCTTAACACTAGTGGCTCCCAGTGCTGAGTACATGTTTCCATTGGTCCAAAGTTAAAAAAAAAAAAAAAAAAAAAAAAAAAAAAAAAAAAAAAAAAAAAAAAAAAAAAAAAAAAAAAAAAAAAAAAAGCATGGTGAAACAGAAAATAATGTATGAAATTCTAGTGAAACCACGTAATTCTGTATAAAATATTTGTATTATAAACTCTTTAATTTACAAAATAATTTTACTCAAAAACTAATTAGCAACCTTGAATTTAAGCTAAATTTATCCTTAACATTTACTCAGCTCAATATTTAATGTCTAGATTAAGTTACAACCATCTATCTCATGAAGTAGCAGTTCAGGAGATAACATTACACCACATATTTCAACATTTTTCCATGTGTATGAGTTTCTTTGCTATCTTTAATTCCTACATTTATCATTCCAGACCTCTTAGGTATGAAAATGCAGAATAAACAGCAACACACGCAACTTATAATCTTATTACAATAAAAATTGTGCTGCAGGAAAGTGCCCCACTTTCTCCATGGGTTTTATCCATGTGTACACATGATAACTATCATTATCCAATTCCCAAAAATCCCTGTCTTCCCAACTCTAATATATTAAATATCATCTATCACATCCTAGTGGTTATTTGACAGGACTACCTTTAAAATCTACTCCATTTCCAGGGTTTTACTTAAGCCTTATAGGCCATTACTTTCTTCAAGTTTATTACTGTTTTTTTTTTTTTTTTGCCTTCAGTCTTTTTGTACCAATCTATCTCCACATAACCTAGCTCCAGATTAATCATCCAAAATTTAGCTTACTGTCAAAACTTTAAAACTTAGGGTATTAAAATTCATATCAATATGTATGCCACTCAATATCTAGTATTTTTTACCATTAAGTCTCATTCCCATGTATCTCCAATCACCTTACTGAATTTTTTGTTCTAACATTAATTTTAAGAATCTACCAAAGATACACAAAGAGCCTCTTAGGGTGAAAAGAAACGTGTTATATTAAGTATGCATCTCAATTATAAAGATGGGGCCAGGGATTTAGCTCAGGGATTTCCTGTACCTGCCTGGTAAGAGTAAGTAATGAGTTTGATCCCCATTACAAAGAACAAACACCTCAAATGTAAAATGGTTACATTTCAGGTGTGGCTCCGTTGAGCTTACATACAGAGTCCATTAAAGACACAGTAACTGAGTTACTTACATTGACTTTTACAGTATTTGATTCTAGAATGGAATAAAAAATTTTAAATGTAGGTGAAGCAATAATACTGACATACAGCATATTTTTAAAAAATATCCTGCACTCTGGTAAATTTACAAGCACCAAACTTGGGGTAGAAGGTTAACAAAGGTGACTTAATTTATATACATATACATATACATATACATATATATATATATATAAAATATATAAGCACTAAGCAATACATATATATATCTCCTATCTATCTATCTATCTATCTATCTATCTATCTATCTATCTATCTATCTATCTATCTATCTATCTATCTATCTAGACTTTTTTTGAAGACAGAGTCTTGCTTTGTAGTTCAGGCTGGCCCTCAGCTCACTATGTAGCCAGGCAAGCCTTGAACTCAGCAATCCTCGTGCCTCTGCTTCCCGAGTGTTGGGATTACAGGCGTGAGCCACCACGCCCAGTGTTGTTTTGTTTTTGTGAGACAGGGTCTCGCTTTGTAGTTCAGGCTGATCCTGAGCTCACTATGTAGTCCAGGCTAGCCTCAAACTCTCCTCCCAAGTGCTGGGATTACAGCCATGAACCACAATGTCCAGCACTGTGATATGTGGTACCGGGGACCTTGTGCTTGCCAGGCAGACCAGGCAGACAACAGAACCACTGAGCTAAATCCCCTGCCCGAAGGCAAATCTTAATCAAATGAATTTACTGGCACTAAGCAATATCAGAAAATATATGTTAACTATTATTAAGCTATTATGAAGTAAGCTCCATAAAGAAAAGAACTTGGTTTTGTTCAGTGGAATTGACTGTCCCCCAAAATGCCTGGAACACAGCCAGTAAAAGGAAATTTGGCTGAGTAAAATTATCCTGGCACCTGAAGATGAAATAAAATGCTTGCTCAGTAGCAAGTACCACTCAGGTACATATAACCAGAAAACCAGACAAGACACTGTAGGCAACCAAGACAGAGGTAATGGTATTTGTCTCCAAGTTTGGCAGAACACCAGCATTCCCACTTTCTACAGTCAATTTACTTGTCTTATTTTTCATGAAACCTTCCTTTGCTTGGGTCGTGATGACTCTACTCTTAAAACTAGTATTGGAACCAAATAATCTTGAATTCTACGCCTATTCCTTGACTCAACTGTTTTATCTTTATTTTTGTATTAGTACATACTTGTCACACATACTGATCACATTCATCACAGGGAATTTGTATTTCTACACAATATTCAATTGTTTTAAAAACTTTATATGTAACTTCAAAGGTACCTAAGTTTATATATGGATCAGAAGGTTCACTATGTCATAAATAAAGAAAAAAATACAGAAGGCTGCCCAGAATTCACATATTGCCAATATAGAGGAAGAACATTAGTTTTCATGAGGTTATGTGTGTGTGTGCAAACCAAAGCATTCTGAGCTACAAACATCAAAGACATGACAAGAAGTTACTTCCCAACAAATGACAATAATACACTGCTTTCTTGCTATCCTGTTATCAACTCTTCAATCCATCAGATAAATACTGAGGTGTATATGACAATAAAAAGTTGAGAGACTCAGATGTCAATATGTTAATTCTTTACTGTTTCTGGTACAATATGTTGGCATTTCAGGTAGTCTGAGACGACTAGAGAAAAAATAGTGGTAAGAGTCAATTCTCAATACTCTCCTTAAAGAAAGTTTATGGCAAAGTCGTACAATTAACTGCATATTAGAAGAAAGCAACCAAGAATTCAAAAGTCATTTTCTAAATATGAATGGTTCCACTGTCTCTTCATGCCCCTCTTCTTATATTAACTCTTAAGATTCTCCTTGTCAGACACACTATTTCTTTGTTCTTTCATAGCAACATTTTTTCAAAGCATTTTCTGTGACAGTTGTCTGGATTTATTCTGCCTATTCTCTCCTGAATCCAACCCACTCCAACCAGGTTTTCATTCTTTCCACTAAAACTGCTCACCACGATTTCCCAACAACTCTGGGCCTGTCAGACTTCATCTTATTTCACCTGTCTACAGCATCAGACACAAATAATTCCTTCCACTTTATGAGTTATTCTCTAAGATTCTCTAAGACTATTCCTATCTTTCACACCGTTAACTCTCAGAAAATCTGAAGGACTAATGTTCACATCTCTAGTACTCTATCTACGTTTGTTGCATCTTTTGAACCCCTTTCCTAATGTACAGGAAATACAATATAATTAATTATTGACTTGTTTTTTGTTCTGTTTTATGATAAGTAAGGAAATTTATTTTTTGTAGTATTGTATTCCCAGAGCCTAGAACAGTTTAGCTTACTTTATTAACATACCAAGTAGTTCAGTATTAGTGAATGAGTGAAAAAATCAAAATCACTGAGGATAGTAACAGCCACTATGTACTAGAAACTTACCAGCCAGTTAATATGTATGCATGTCACACACACTTTAATCTTTAACCAACAATATGAGATCTCTGAGGCCTGGATAAGGAGCAGAGATGGGATGGTTTGAACATACTCTAAAGTGGCAGCCTCATGATTTAAACTCATTTATAATTTCCAAAGTATATGCTCTTAATAACTGCATTGTACTTGTTTTACTGGTGTATTTTCATTAGTTCAGAAATAAAGCCAGCTTTGCTCTTTGAACAATAGGCAATCAAATGTTCCTCACAGTTGTGAATTAATCTCCATTTTCTTTGAAGAGACAAATGTTTAGTAACACCAACTTGGAAAATTTAATAGAAATTCTTTTTAAGCATTCAACTCTATTTTTCTTGAAAATAGCGCAAGCAAGAAAGCATGCTCTTCTTCAAAGTGTTGATGGCAATACTCAATCCTTTTATCATTTTTGGAACGTCCAGAACAACTAAACGTATTTTTTTTCCTTGTCAAATTCTGGTTCCTTGAATTTTTCTAGGTAACATGTATATATTTTATGTAAAAATTTTAAAAATTGCAACCTCTGGCATAAATGGGTTAAAACATTGCAGTTTCTTTCATTTTTATTACAAAGTTCAAGCCAGTAGCTTCCCCACCTAGTTGGTGTCACCTAGGTCTTTTTTTTTTTAGGATTTTTAAAAGTAGAGTTCTCACCCTTGACTCCAGAATAGCCATATCAGAGTCTCTGGGAAACTTAGTACTTTTAAAGTACTGGGAACCAAATTTTTTTAAATTCTAAAATTAACGAATCAGGGACCCCAGGAACCTAGTAATTTTAAAGGCTCCCCAGAAAACCCCAGGGGTTAGCTAAGGTGGGGGAAACAGTAGTTAAATTAACAAGGTTGGCAAGAGACTAATCCCACTATCTGAACACCTGGCTTGACAATGACCAAATCTTACTGGTACTGACCTTCTTGGAAAGAGGAACGATGCTGTTGGGTCGAACAAGCCTGCGTTTCTTACAGTTCAGTACAGGACGTGTTCGGGCAGCCACACAAGTGCCATCAGATGAAGAAACTAGACTCAGTCGTTGCTTTTTATGTAATTGTTCCTCAGCATCAGAACTGTCACCTGGAACATGGTCTGCCAGAATGGGCTGAAGACTACAGAAGGGGAAGGAAGAGCATATGCTACTCAGAAAATACAGGAAACTAAGCCTCTTAATACTTGTTCAATCTCCTCTCTGCAATTTTACAACATAAACAAGTATTCTGTAGAAGCAGGTTACCTCAGAATGACAACATCTGTTAATCTAAGTGTATGTGCTATGTCTGCAATTATTCATAAAGTTTTAGGTGTACATCACTTGAGAATGTCTGAAAAGTGGAAACTCAATAATAAACTCAAAATTTCACAATTACAACGTTTTAGGAGCCAATCTGTTTCATAGCCAAGGTGTTTATGTAAACTTCTTTGATGAATCTCTCTAAGATTATGATCAACAATAATGGTGCACAATACTACATAGGACCTTATGTATTTTGTTTTGTTTTGTTTTTTGAGACAGGATCTCGCTTTGTAGTGCAGGCTGGTCCTGAGCTCACTATGTAGCCCAAGGAAGCCTCAAACTCAGCAATCCTCCTGCCTCTGCCTCCCAAGTGATAGGATTACAGGTGTGAGCCACCATGCCCTATGTTTTACTCCATACCTACTCCCTTATAGGCCATGGAAGATAAAAAAGAAAAACATGAGTACATTAATTCAAATATATTTGCTATAGCAGGAGGCATGCTAAATTTTAATAGATCTTAAAATTTCAGCTTCTTTAAATCATCCTAGCTGGAAATATCTAAAAGCTACAAAATCCCCTTTTATAAACTGTTAAGGGTAACAAGTAAAATGGAAAAAACTTACGTGTTAATAACTCCATTAACAGGCCTCAGTGCTCCACAAGATTTGGTAGGCAATGACTTGGAAATATGACCAACAGGGGGACCATGGTTTTCCAGTGCCTGAGAAACAGACTCAATCTAAACAAAACACACATCAATACTTATCCAGCAATGCCCCTGGCCTGAAGGCAGCCCAATTTCAATTCTACAAAGCACCTAAAAATTCTGATGACCAACTTGAAAACAAAACAAAAATCTGTGTGATTGGAGTGCACCTGCCTTGCAAGCACAAAGTCCTGAGTTCGCTCCCCATTACAAAAGGAAAAAAAAAAGCTGTGTGACTGAGGAAAAAAATAATCAGGAGAATTCACTTTGCTTGGGAGAAAGAGAAGCTCTGATTTTATCAGTCTAAAAGTAGTAAATGCCTACCAACAGGAAAAATGACTCCAACAATTCTATGGAATAGAAATTTAGCAAAAACAATTACACAGTAACATGAGCCTTCAACTAAAGGTAAAGAAGGATACAGTAAATATCAGTATTAAGACAACTAATAATTCAAATATGGATAGTTTTTGTTCATATATGTATAACATACTTTATCCTTTGATAGAAGAGAAAGCAAAATTAAAATCTCACATGAATCTAATTACTGAAACATTCTTTAAACTACATATATCAAAGATATGAGATTTTATTAAGAGCATGAAAAAGTTTGATTTTCAGTATTGTAAAAAAAAATCACACATATACAAGCAGCTCTGAGTATCTCTTCTGTTCCTTCTGAGGAATGGGCAACATGCAAATGCAGCTGCTCACTGCTTCTAGTGTCTGAAACACAGTGGTCCCTCAAGTTACAACTAGCCCCACACAGGAACAACTTGGGTTATGACTGAAATTTTAGTTTTACTTTACAACCAAAGTCTTGAGTTAGACCCAAATGCTGACAACTTGGCTGGTTATAAACAAAGATTCAAGATGCCAGAAAAGCATATGTGTCTAGATGTATGTGGTTGTGGATGTGATTTCGTCAGTGCTTTCTATAACTGCTACAATCACTGCTATCAAAATGGCCCCATAAATGCTAGAGAAGAAGCTAAGGAAGGAAAGGAAGACAGCAACCACAACAGAACAGAAGGAACTTGTTGGGAAATATGAGTGGTGTTTGTGTGACAGATCTCACTATTATGTACAGGGTACTGAAACCCACAGTCTCGACAATTTTACAGAGAAAAGATTTAAATAAGGAAGCTACTGTTGCTACAAGTGTTATTCAAATTAGTGAATCAAGGGCCAGGGATTTAGCTCAGTGCCTGTCTTGTAAGCACAAAGTCATGAGATCACCCCTTGGTATCTCAAAAAAAGATTAAAACAAAAAACAAATTAGTAAATTAAGATCAACAGTGTTAGACAAGGTAAAAAGGTTATTATGTGTGGATAAACATAAAGCAGATGGCTGGTTATAGTCTAAGTCAAGAAATCTGAGAGAAAGCTAGCACTCTAAATCCAGATCAACAAGTGACAATGGTGAAACATTTTGTGAGTGAGGGGTGATTTCACAATTTTAAAGCAAAAAAATGGGATTCATAGTTGAACTGGCACAATGAACCAGCCAATGCTGATAAAAGAGCTGCTGAAAATTACAGATGGCACTATAATCCACTGACACAGAGAAATGGCTTTTGTTCTTATGAAATTTTCAAATGTGATGAAACTAACCTTTTCCATAAATGCCCAGAACATTCATTACCCAGGAAGAGAAGAAAATGCCAGGCCACAAGACTATGTATGATAAGGTAAGCTTACTGCTATGTAGCAATGTGAGTTGTGATTTCAAGATATAGCCTTTCTTGGTTTATCACTCTGACACTTCTACAGTGTTCAGAAAAACATGACATCATGAAGAATAGGCTTGGGATCACGTGGAGATCTAACACAAAAGCCTGAGTAACAAGAGTAACAAGAGTACTTTCTTGGATCAGGGAGGCTTTCTGTCCTACTGTTAAGAAATATCTAGAAGACAAAGGTTTATGGTTCAAGGCTCTCATCTTTATGGACAATGCTCCTGCTCACCCATGATATTTGGAAAAAGAATTGGCTGTTCCTCTCGCCTCATACAACTCCTCTAACCGCAGCCTATGCACCAAAAGATTATAGCTAACTTTAAGAAGCTACACACCAATGAACTGGGCCTGATGGTCTCAGATAGAGGTTCAACTCTTAAAGAACATTACAATATCATTTCTTGTGTGGGGTTTACTGAGAAATCCAGGCCAATGTCTTTCTAACAACACTGAGATCTGCCTGAAAGAAAACATGGTCTAAAACTATACAGGAGAGAGATTTTGAAGGCTGAGTAGAGGATCCTGAGCCTTCAAATGACCCTGTGGTTGATGACTGTGTCACTCCAGAAGGGTCTATATAGGCTTAAAGGTAGACAGCAGCAATGCTGAGGAACTGGTGGAGAACACTCAGAGGAAGCGTCTACGGAGGAACTCCAGCAACTTCTGGGTGAACAACAGGGAATGGCAGCTGAGGAGCTTTCTGAAGAAGAGGGAGAGAATTAACAATCATTGGAACAAAGTTCTGAGATAAAGGAAATCCTGAAAAGATGAACAGACCTACAAACATTGTAGAGAATACTCACCCAGAGAAAAAGCCAATCCTGCATTCACTTCATTATACAACAGACAATCTTTAGACCAGTTTTTAGTTCTGAAAAGGTGGAGTCCTGGTGAGCCAGAAGCGGGCTATAAACTCTCCCAAGGAGAGAGAGGAAACCAAAGAGCCAGAGTCCTGGTGTTATTATGGAAGAAAACTCTCCTTCCAAACAGTAACCACCTTCTATTACATCCTCCCTTCCTGCAAGTCAAGGATGTCATGTTGGTGAGTACAATGTAAGAAACTAGGCATGTTTTACAACATTTTTGTGAATATACTATAAAAATTATTGGTATTTCTGGTAAATCACACACATTATACAGTTCTTTATTATGAAAGGGTTAGTTAAGGGGTACTTTGGGCAGTTAAGAATTATGGGTATCTCCCTATTTCTTATGGGAAAAGTTGTCTTGACTTACGACCAATTTATAACCAGTCCCCACAAGAAAAGCTGTAAGCTTTGTCTCAAATTAGCTTTGGGAGGGCCTGGGATTTAGCTCAGTTGTTCTAGTGCCTGCCTCAAATATGCTTTCAGTGTTTTAAGTTCTTTCTGTAAAAGCTACCAATTTCTTGAAGATAAAATTCTATTTTTAAGTATGGCTGAACTTTCTCATCTTTAAATCTGAGGGAAAACACTAAAGCATTTGCAGACCTGAAAGTAGTGACAGACAAGTATCAAGAAAATACAACAGATTAGAAAGGTAGTTTAAATGATTAACTACAAATTATCCACAAGCCCAATCAATATACATAAACAGATAAATATAAATAAATTACAATAAGTGATCCCAGAGAAAATGTTTTTCCTGTGAGAGATTCTGTGTATCTATTAAACCTTAGTAATTAAGGTATCACAAATATTTGTATTAATCAACACTGCCAAAATTATGGTAACCTTGGTTTTCATGATCCCCTTCTCACTACAGCAGACCTCCAAGAGAAGTAGCAAGAAGGGTTGCCGAACTGTTTTTCCTGACTGAAAGGGCCAGGTGTAGTGCATAAAATGATTCATCTGATGATAAGATTCAAGTATGTTGGTCATATAAACTAAGCAACTGCTTGACTCATTACCCCACCCTCTTAACTAGACTAATTGTGACAGAGAGCCACAAAGAAAAACTCGACAAAAGGTTGAGGGA
>PVIC010051996.1:0-12313 GCA_004025085.1 Thryonomys swinderianus | reverse complement strand
ACCTGAGTTCAATCCCCGGTAACCACATATAATGCTGGGCGTGGTGGCTCACGCCTGTAATCCCAGCACTCGGGAGGCAGAGACGGGAGGATTGCTGAGTTCGCGGCGGCTTGCCTGGGCACCATAGTGAGCTCAGGGCCAGCCTGAACTACAAAGCGAGACCCTGTCTCCAAAAAGCAAAAAAAAAAAAAAAAAAGAAGAAATTGAATTTAATTTAAATTTAAATTATCCATCTGAGAAGGAAAGAACTCTACTGGCGGGTCCATAAGACGTGGGGTGCACCTGAGGCAGGCCCCTCTATACCCAGAGAGGAGGGTGAGCTTGCAGGGTGCCGACAGCGGACACAGCAGCCCTGCAGCAATGCATGGAGAGGATTTGGGGCCCCCAACCTCCCACTGTGCCTCAGTTTCCTTGTCTGTGAAAGAAGGCCAATCCCTGATCTGTCCTACAAACCAGCAGTCCAGGGAACACCCCGCAGGAAGGGCACCGCGAGACCCACACCCGCCCAAGGGCCCCTCCTGTCGCATGCTCCCTGGGTGGGCACGGGTGCCCCCAACGGCACATCCCCCAGGTGCCATTCCCCACCCTGGTGCCTGCGTGTGCTGCCCCTGTCCCGTACCAAAGCCAGCGGCACCTGCCAGCGCCTCCAGCCACCGAGCGCGCAGCGGACAGGAGGCAAGCCCAGGGCGCTTCTGCTGCCCACTGCCCCGCGGGACTCGGAGAGACCTTTCCGGAACGGAGCGTGGATTCAGCGGCTTGAAATAAACAGCAGTCTGAGGAATGGCCCTTGAAAGCCCGCCTGGGGTGCGAGGAGGAGGGCCCAGCCCGGAAAGAGCGCCTACGCTGCGGACACGGAATACACTCCAGCCCGGAGCCACAAAGCGGGGCGACCAGGCGGCTCCACGCTCCCCAGAGGGATTGGTCGCAGCTCTGGTCACCGCAGGTCCCCGGCGCGCGTGAAAGGGGGCTCGCGCTCACACTGACGGAACGGAAAGCGCCCGCACTCGTCTGAGACCACAGCGGCTGCCCAAAGCGGGGTCTGCCATGCTGGCCCCCCTCCACTTGTGGGTACCGCACAGATGAACAAAATGTTCCTTCTCCCGTGCCCTGTGCACGGCCTCGGATGAAATCACTGCAGCCCAATAAACGCATCTGAAGAAAGGGAAAGCAGGTGTGGTGGTGCACACTGGTGATCCCAGAATTCAGGAGGCTCAGGCAGGATTATCTCCATGAGTTCACAGCTGGCTTGGGCTGCCTGGTGAGTCCACCAAAAGAAAGACGGGAGGAGAGGAGGGGAGGAAGGCTACACTGGAATTGCCATCCTAGGAACCAGGGGAAGGAAGAAAAGGAAAGACAGAAAGGGAGTGGCCAGCGACGGCACTACGGATACCAGCAGGCGCTTGCTGGGTGCACAGGGACGAGGAAGCGCCAGACACAGGCCTCGCACGCTCCGGGGCGGAAGCGCGGGCAGGGCTCACGGAGGCCCAGGGCTGACCCGAGGTCCCGGTCAGGTCCTCAGACTGTCCCGCCCAGGACCCTTCCATGCTCTGCCAGCCAAGACATGGGCCTGGCACGCCCAGCCAGGGAAGAGCCTGGCACAGTGTCGAGGAGGAGCCGCCCCGTCCCTGGGGTCGGCTTCAGAGTTCCCGGGAGAGGACTCAGCCCTTCGCCCCGGTCCTTATCCCGAGGGGGTCCCACCTCGTGCCCAGATTCCGCCCACCACCAGGCAGCGCGCCTCATGGCCTCCAACGCAAAAGAGCCAAGGGCAAAAGGTGCGTGGTCTCCCAGCCCGGCCCAGGCCGCGGCGCGCCCGGGAGGCCTTCCTCCGTCTGGGCCCAGGGCTGAAGGGCGTCCCCGGTAAGCACTCGACGCAGACCTCGGGCCCGGCGCCCAGCGCCCCGGGAGCACGCTCTCCCTGCCACCTGGGGAGGCGCACGCACGCACGCTGTGGGTCACCCCTGGAGCTCGGGGACTGCCCCTCTAACTGAACTGCTGTCATGGAAATCACTCCCCAGCGACCTGAAAGGGCCTCGCTCTCCCGCCTGGTTTTCTCCTGTCTTCTGGCTTCTTTCTTTGGATAACCAACCCCCTCCGCGCTCGCTCAGCTTCTCGCCCCAGCGAGCCCTTCCCGGCCTGGAGGAGGGAAGCCCAGCTTCCTGCAGACCCTCGCAGGTTCCCAGGGCCAGGCCCCCAGTGATTGCTCCGCCCACTTCTTGGGTCACGTGACTTCTGGCCAATGACAAGGTGGCTCGGAGCAGCCCGGAGCAGACTCGTAGATTTGGTGCTGGGGACTGAACCCCCTGCCTTCACGGACTACATCCCCAGCCCCTTATTTCTATCTTAAGAACGTTGGTAAGTTACAGACAGGAGTCAAACTCGCCCTCTTCCTGCCTCAGCCTCCTGAGAAGCCGGGCTTACTGACAGGCACCGCCGCCCTAGGTTAAACCACCGAAATTCTGAGGCGGTCTGTCAGATGGTTCATTCCCACCGGCGCACCCTCCTGCAAGAATGAAGAGAAACAACAGAAAAAGAAAGGACAGAGCAAAGGCGACCTTTGGCCTCTTCGGGCGGAGGCCTGGCTTGATCTGCACTGCGGCAGAGCCCTGGGTCCTAGGGGCCCGGGTGCTGCATCCGCAGGGACGTCCCGCTTCGGCTGCGCCGCACAAAGGTCGGGCCACTGGGCTCTCTGCGCCCAGACTGCTCGCTGCCCCTCGGGGGCTTGTAAGGCCCAAGTGGCGCGGCAACTCCCTGCACGGCCTCGGGTCAGCACACCGCGGCGTGGGGCGTGCGGAGCCCAGCGCGCATGGCGGTCCCGTGTGGGGTCTCCTGAGCCGCCCCTGCCGGGCTCTCAGCAGAGCGCTGTGCTCGCGCTACGGTAGCTGCGGCCAGAGATCCAGACGAGAGCGGCACTCGGCCTGGGCTTCCCTCCCTCTGCAGGCCGGAGGTCCGCACACGCCAGCCTCTGGCCCAGCGGGACACCACGAGCCGTGTGCGTGTCGGGGAGCCCACTGGGCCGGCCCCCCGGGGGACACAGCACCCGCCCCTCGCGTCTCCAGAGGGAAGCAGGCGCTCGCCACCGGCGCTGCTGGCCGGGTCGGGCTCCATCACGGCACGGCTCTCCCCCAGGTCGCCTCCCAGCAGCCCTGCTGAGCACGCAGTCGACTCCCCGGGGCCGGCAACGCCCAGCGCGCAGCCCCCCCCCCCCCGTGGGGCCCTGGGGAGCCGGGGTCTCGCGCGGCCGGGGCAGCAGTCTCAGAGGAGGGCGCAGAGCCCTGAAGGAACATGGCCCGCGGGCCGGCCCGGTCTCTGTCCGGGACGACAAAGGCGACTCGCTCATCCCCGCCGGAGCCAGGGTTGGGCGGCGGCCCTCAAGGGCTGGGCGTGGACGCTGGCTGGAGCGATGCCTCCTGCCTCCTGGCTCCTGGCTCCTGGCTCCTGGCTCCACACCCAGGCGTGCCTGCGCGCACTCCTCCAAAACGAAGCTCAACCCTGCACGTCTTGATTAGTTTATATAAATTTGAAACATAGCTGCCTAAATAGGCATTAAGAATTGGTTAAACAAATCATATTACTCCAGGGTTTTTTAAAGTGATGTATTGACATGGCAGATGTCTTTGATTAGGTTAGGGTTTTTTTTTTTAATTACAAGTCAAGTGCATTGTCCTCATTTAAAAACAGCATCTACATAAAACTCTGGCTGTCTCAACTCTACAAGAGCAGTCAGCAAACTTTCCTTCTTTTTTCTTCTTTTCTTTTTCTTTTCTGGAATAGGAAAATCTTTATTGAGAAAGAAAACTTTTGCCTAAGAGAGACAGAGGGGAACTGGAAAATGAGTGACACCCAGTCAGCAAACTTTCGGTAAGGACTGGAGAGTAAACACGTTCAGCCCTCCAGGCCAGACGGTCTCCGCTGGGGACTGCGCCCTCTCCTTGTCAGGAGACGGTAACATAGGCAATTTGTGAAGAAAAAGACTCGGCTGTTTTTCAATAAAACTTTATTGAGCCGGGCGTGGTGGCTCACGCCTGTCATCCCAACACTCGGGAGGCAGAGGCAGGAGGATTGCTGAGTTCGAGGCTTGCCTGGGCTACATAGTGAGCTCAAGGTCAGCCTGAACTACAAAGCGAGACCCCGTCTCAAAAAAAAAAAAAAAAAACTTTATTGAGCCAGACACGTCCTTGCACTAGATTTGCCCCACAGGCTGTAATCTGCCCTCTGCTCGAGGAGGCTGGAAGCCAGAGATGGGCCCTGGGTCAGACCTTCCTTCCCAAACCCTTCCCGGTCCTGGAGGGGCCGCTGGGAACGCAGCTGGCAGAGCAGGCTGCTAATGCTGGAGCCCAGGCTGCGGGAGAGGGCGCTCTGCACTCTAACCGGCTGGAGGATGGTAGCCACGTGTGGACAGAGATCTCAGAAATCCCAATTTCTATGTAAGATTCCTGGCCTTACATGCCACTGAGTAGTCTGATGGAGGAGGTGGGGCCTTCAAGGACAAGGACTTGCTATATTCCCAAGCTGTCCTCAAACTCATCACAACCCTCCTGCCTCAGCCTCCCGAGCGCCGGGCGAATCAGCATGCAGCACTATGCCTGGCTCCTCTTAGTTTGCTTTTTAACACATCTATTAGTTTTCTAGAGCGGCCATCACAAAGTACCACGGACAGGTGGCTGAAACCAGCAGACACATATTCCATCATAGCTCTGGGACCAGAGTCCACACGCACAGTGCTGGCAGGGCCGCATGCGGGGGGCGGGCGGACACCTGGCCTGTGCCCTTCTGCTCCTTCCTGGGGATGGACGCATGACCCCGTTTCTGCCTTCCCTTCAGAGGGGCGCCTGTCAACAGCGCCTCTGGCCCCTAGGGCTGCACAGAAGGACTCGAGCCCTGGTGTAGCCTGGGGCTCTGGAGACACCCCACCTTAGCCCGCACCCGCACAGACCCTGTCTGAGTCACTTTCCTCACTCCTGGGACAAAACGCGGACACCTGCAACTCAGCGGAGGGGTTTATTTTGGCTCAGTCCATCGACGCCAGCTCAGGCAGGACCACAGGGCACAGGTGCCTGGCACCATCGCGCACAGAAAGCCGAGGGGCAAGGGAGGAGTCCTGGAGGGAGACGCGCCCTTCCGGGCCACGCCCCCGGTGCTGCCCCTCCCAAGGCCCCGCCTCCTGTAGCCAGGCCCCGCCTCCTAGCCGCGAGTCCGCTCCAATCCGCGGTAACCCAGCCGCCTCCAGAAGCTGGGAGGTCTTGGGCACCAAGGTTTCGACCCTCCGGGGCCCGCTCGCGAAATGGAGCCAGGGACTCCGGCGTCTGCTCCGCGATTCCTGCAGTCAGCACAGCCTTTCTCGGGGGCCCTCTTCTGCGGCCTCGTGCGGAGGCCCGTCCTGCCGAGGCCGCGCTGGAGCCCGGAGTCACGCCCACTGGGCTCTCCGCCACAGGCGGCAGACCCGAGTCCCCAGCACCCCGCGTCACGGCGCGTCAGGGGCACCCAGAGCCTCGACCACGGACCTCGTCCAACATCAGGTCCAAGCCCGGCACAGAGGCGGCCCCGCGAGCGCAACACGAACTCAGGCCTGGCACCTAGCGTGCCAGCCGGATGCCCGGGGGACTCTCCCCACACCCGGCAATGCCAACCTCACGCCCGGGCTGGCAGCGGCTGTCCCCTGCGGAAGCCGTGTGACGCCGCGGAGGTCAGGACAGAAGCCAGGGCAGTCACGCTTCAAAGAACGGGGTTTGTTCTGTTTTTCTTTAGCCTTTGTTCAAACAGCCAACAGCTGCAGCCCCTTCGTTCAAATAGAACAAACGCTGAGGAGCCTTAGGCAGCACTGATTTCTCACCTTTCCGAGGCCTTAACTGCCACCAGGCCCTGTGGTTACCGAGAGGTCGACTTTCACTGATGTTTGCCTTTGGAATTCTTTCAGAAAAAAGTTTCCAAGATTGCAATAAAACAGAACCATAATAATCCCCAAAGCTAGGAAGGCAGACTATGGTTAGCGTCTGTTCAACTCCTACTCATCCTTCAAAACCCACTTCAAAGTCACCTTCACCTGGGAAACTAGCCAGTAAGTATCTTCAGGCGAAAAAGGCTCCTTCGTCACCAGCTGTCCCTTTTGCCACCGTCACATCACTCTGAGCTCCTGTGAAAAGCAGAGACAGGGCCGGGCCTCTCCCTCTGGCCTCCCCGACGGGGCTCATCGCCTGCCGGGCCCCTGTGCTCTCACACGCACTTCCCCAGAAGATGAACCTGGGCACCGGGCCGCACTGTCCCACACAAGACGCAGTGCCCAGGACCGAGATTTCCACCACCGAGGGCTGAGCCCCGAGCCGGGACGCCCTGTGCCGGCAACAGCACCCAAGGAGAGAGCTCTCACAGCCAGCTCCCGACTGGCTCGGAGCAGAAGGCGAGCTGCGCACAGCCATTTACCTACCAGTCTGCATCATTACACTGTAGCAGCAACTCATGGCTGCTCCCTCGGGGGCGGTGTCTTCGGAACAGGCCTAAGGGGCATCCATCTTTTCCAGTCAACTAATCAGCTAATTAGAACAGAGACGGCCAGGCAGATGGCGCACACCCGTAATCCCAGCACTTGAGGCCGAGGCAGGAGCATCTCAGCAAGACTGAGGCCAGACCGAACTACATAGCGAGACCCTATCTCAAGAAATCTAAAATAAGTAAATAAATCAAAGATGGGGCCAGGGTGCACCTTGGTGGTACAGTGCTTGCCTAGCTTGCCTAGGGCCCCAGGTTCAACCCTTAGCACTAGAAATAAAGACAGGAAGAAAAGGGGCTGGAGGGTTAGCTCAATGGTTCCGGCTCCTGCCTCGCAAGCGCAGGGTCCTGAGTTCAATCCCCGGCAACCACATACAATGCTGGGCATGGTGACTCACGCCCACCAGCAATCAATACCACATACCACGGTGCCGGGCATGGTGGCTCACGCCGGTCATCCCAGCACTTGGGAAGCAGAGGCAGGAGGATTGCTCAGTTCGAGGCTTGCCTGGGCTACATAGTGAGCTCAGAGCCAGCCTGAACTCCAAAGCAAGACCCTGTTTCAAAAAAAATAAAGAAAGGAAGAAAAGATGTCGATGAGACTATGGCTGTGAAGTGGGTCAGGGATCTGGCCCGTCCTCCCCATCAAGGGCGAGTCTCCTGTCCAGCCACACTGCAGCACCGAGCACTGGGTCCTGACAGCACCAAGCTCAGCACTCAGGAGATCCCAGTCTGCAGCCACAGCCAGCAACAGGGCCACAGGTGCGGACGAGGGTGCAGAGTGGCACTGACACCCTCGTGCAGCACGGGCACAAAGTCCAACGGCCACGTGGAACACAAGCCGGGACCCCGAGCCACACTGCAGAGACCTGGTGCGCGAGCATTCGAGGGCGCAGGGACCGGAGGCCGAGCGCAGCCTCAGCTGGGCAGCAGCCACACACCGCCCAAGCGGCCACACGGAGGCGCGGGGAGGACAGGCGCCCTCCGCACGGTTCCAGGAAGTAGGGGAGGGCGCTGTGAGGTCAAGGCCCCAGCACAAATCCCGGAACAGGCGCTTCCAGGCAAACAGCACGCAGCCAGCGGGACACAGGGCTTCGAAGCAGGGAAGCCGCTGCCAGCCACGTGGGGCTCAGCAGGAGAGGGGTGCTGCCCTGGGCCTCGCCAAGACAGCCCGAGAACACGGGAGATCGGGGTGACAGAAACCTCCTTCACTCCAAGGTCAATAAAATGACAATTTTTACGTTTTTCTCACACTTAGGAACAGGGCCCTGGACCCTAACTGTGAGGTTATAACTTTTACAGGTATTTGTCAGATCATCTGCCACGTATGAAGTCAGTGAAGCGACCCTGTGCGTGGTGACGGCTTGCTGGCGCCTGGACACAGGGCAGCACCACGGTGGTTGGGGGCCCTGGGCCGCCGTGTGGCTGCGTCCGAGCCGAGTGGCGTTCACAGGGAAGCGCGCTCCACACCGGACACGGAAACGGCAGCACCAATGTCTGCCATAGCCAGCAGCGAGCCGCCAGCAGGGCCACCGCGCCGCCGGACCCCCACGGCACACGGGCTCTGTTCCTCGGCTGGGTCATCTGATTCCGTGGGGACACACTGCACTCCCCGTTGCCATGGAGACGACTGCGTCAGCCGTCATAAATAAAAATACCGACTGCACACGCCCGCACCACATGCCACTCGGAGGCAGAGCCAGCTCCATCTCATTTTATTCTCTTCGTTCTTAAGCTCAAGCTATGCGGGACACCTCCTGAGCGCCGGGGCCAGGAACCTGCTCGCAGTCCGGCCAGGGCCTGCAGGGCCGGACACACCAGCGAGTGCTCTCCCCGAGCGCACGGCAACCTGGGAGGTGTCCGCCTAGAAGAGCAGATGCCACCACCAGGGAACAAGGACACGCTACCCATCAACCTGCCCTGCTGCAAAGCCTGAGCCGCCCGAGGGCACCGAAGGAGCTCCCCTGGCAGCGACCCATGACTCAGCGTCCAGGGCCCTGCGGCGCACACGGCAGCCGCCCCAGCGGGCTTGCAGGAGGCCGGGCCTCTCGGACGGCCGCTCGCTCCCTAGTGTCCTGCTGCTCCTCCCCGGAAGAGCAGGAGCCGGGTTCACTGACAAGCCTCCAGCGTTCGGCTAATGGCCTTGCAAGCTGCGAGATGGTGGCCGCGTCGGAGCGGTCTTGGCCAGCCAGGCTCCTAACTGGCAGGGCAGTGCTGTCACTGTTTTTATTTGGAAGATTTCTGGCTCTGTGTGGCCAGTAAACCAGGCTTCACAACTGTGGGAGCCATTTTGCTTTTAAAATAAACATACTTATGGTTTGTGGTGGCTCACACCTGTAGT
This sequence comes from Thryonomys swinderianus, assembly GCA_004025085.1. NCBI lineage: Eukaryota > Metazoa > Chordata > Mammalia > Rodentia > Thryonomyidae > Thryonomys > Thryonomys swinderianus. Next base: position 3,489 of record PVIC010051996.1, on the reverse strand, counting down.
CCCAGCACTCAGGAGGCTGAGGCAGGAAGACTGCCATGAGTTCGAGACCAGCCTGAGCTACATAGTGAGTCCAGGTCTAGCCTGAACTACACAGTATATCCTGTCTCAAAATAAATACATACAGGGCCGGAGGGTTGGCTTAGTGGTTCCGGCGCCTGCCTCGCAAGCACAAGGTCCTGAGTTCGATCCCCGGAAACCACATATAATGCTGGGCATGGAGACTCACTCCCACCAACAATCAACACCGCATACCACAATGCTGGGCGTGGTGGCTCACGCCTGCAATCCCAGCACTCGGGAGGCAGAGACAGGAGGATTGCTGAGTTCGCGGCGGCTTGCCTGGGCACCATAGTGAGCAGGGCCAGCCTGAACTACAAAGCGAGACCCTGTCTCAAAAAAAAAATAAAAAAATAAAAATAAATACATACATACATACATAAAATATACTTAAATGAAGACAATGAGTCCACTTTTCAACTTTATATTAAGTTTTCAGAAATAACAAGGGAACGCTCCACGTGTGACCCAAAAAGTGGCGAGGTAAATGACATGAAAAGTGAAAGCCCCCTTCAGAGCCCCCGGCCGTCCCGCCCAGCGGCCCCAGGCTGTGCTCACACTGGGTCTGATCTTCCTCCAGACGGAGGGGCAGGGACCTGGGGCGGGAGCTGCGGAGGAGCAGCCGTTCTGTCCCTCGCGTCGCCTACACCAGGTTCGGGACTCTTTTCTCTGGGGCCTGATGAACCGTGAGCAGGGTCACCCGGGCCCTCGCTGTCCTGCCTGACACCACCGCAGGTCCCAGCCTCGAACTCACGCCCATCCTCCTGCCTCTGCCTCCCGAGTGCTGGGATGACAGGCGTGAGCCACCATACCTGGCTAATCTATCTTTTTCTGTAATCTCCAAATTTTCAATATTTCTCTTAAGATCCAGGTGGAGGGAAAGAATGCTTTCTAGGTAAGATTTTTCAGGGGTCGGAGATTTACCTCAGTGGTTTTAGCACCTGCCTAGCGAGCACAAGTCCCTGGTCTGATCCCTGGTAACCACACACAGCAATACCAGGCATGGTGACTCACACCCACCAGCAATCAGCACCACACACTATAGTGCTAGGCAGGCGTGGTGGCTCACGCCTGGAATCTCAGCGCTCGGGAGGCAGAGGCAGGAGGACTGCTGTGAGTTCGAGGCTTGCCTGGGCTACATAGTGAGTTCATGGCCAGCCTGAACCACAAAGCCAGACCCTGTCTCAAAAAAAAAAGAAAAAAAAGAATTTTCAGGAGAACAAATAGATTCCCTTTTAATGTTCACTGAACTTGCTTTACTTTGAAGAGAAACAGCTTTGGTTTATGGGTATTTTTAGTCAAAAATAAAGAAATAAACCTGAAATCCACACCTGTTATCCCAGAACTCTAAGAGGCTAAGGCAAGAAGATGGCAAGTTCAAGCCCAGCCTGGGCCACACAGTGAGACCCTGTCTCAAAATAAAAAAATTTTTAAAGGGCCAAGGATGTAGCTCGGTGTGAAAGGCTTAGATTCAATCCCAGTATTGCAAGAAAGACTCAGAGGGCAGGGGAAGGGAGAGGAAGGGCCGGGCGGGGCAGTAAGGACTGACAGACCAGTCCACTGCAGATGTCCTGCCACTCGGGCCTGTGATGCCCCAGAGCGCTAGGAAGCAGTGCCCCCCGGGCCATGCCCCACGGGCAACTGACCCATCTGGGCTCCTCTTTCTCTGGGTCCTCGTTTCGAGGAGTGTGGAGGGGCAGCATGACCGTGACCAAGGCAAAGCCACCCTTTCAGGCCCTCCACCACACGGCGCACGCCCCGAGACGTGGCGGGCCAGGGAAGTGCCTGCCCCGGTCACAAAGGCCCAGCTCCTACGGTCAAGACCTCCTGGCGTCCCCGGGGAGGAGAGGCAGGCAGGAGGCCTCAGACGCCCCGGAGTCCAGCGGCGCGGCAAGCGGCACCGGTGTACGCCCTCCACACCGGGCCACTGCCAGTCACAGGGCTCCGGTGTGGCACCCACTGTGAGGGAACCAGCCAGCTCCGTGGAGGAAGCACCTAGTCAGGGGTGGCCTTAGAGCCCGAGGTCGCCCAGACGGCTGTCACCGAGGCAAAGGCACACAGCACAAAGACCCGCATAATTGTATCAGCTGGTAAAAATATTCCAACCTGCCAGCTAACAAGGTAGAGAGTTTCTCCCGAACAGTTTCAAAGAGCAAACTCTCGCGGCGCAGGGACATTGCCAGGGAAACAAAGCAAACAGCACCGCGCCTGGGCAGCAGAAGGGCGCGCATTCCAGGTTCTCAGCGCCGTGACGCCAGGAAGCCCTGCCTGCTCTAAACCTCACTCACCTTTCCCAGTCTTTTTATCTTCATTTATCTTTGAATAGGTCAAACATTTACTTCAGCGAAAGACATAAAACCCCACAGTAAAGATCACCCTTCTGTCCTGCAGCCATTCAAGTCCACAGAAATGGCTGCTGGGAATTTCTTAGGAACTTCCAGGAATATTTTACATACTTAAGAAAGGACATACACACACACTATGTTCTTTTTCTGTTTTTTACATAAATATTGCTCACATATCGTTTTCCTGCATCTGGTTTTGTTTTTCACATAGCAACATCCTAGAGACAGCTACAGAGAACACAACGCAATAGGCAACATACACTCGATGTATAGTCATGTGAGCGGTTACATTTTGAATGTCGGTTACCATGAAAGACACATGGCCATGACTCCTCAGAATCTTCCCCTTCGTCTTGAAAGCTCTTAGCCCACCGCCTGCCTCTCTGCACGTTCTGAAGTCCTTCCCTGCGTCTTCAGCGCTGCCGTCCCGGCTGCCCCTCGGTCCTGAGTCGGTTCCCAGTATTTCCCTTTCCCGGTCATTCTGACTTTGAGGCGCAGCCGGTGTCACCTTCTCGGGGCGCTCGGCGGCCGCAGTCAGTGTATCTTACCTCGCCTGGTAAGAGAGTCGGGAAGGAGAGCTTCCAGAACTGCGTAGCAAAGGCAGGAACAGGGGACACGTGTGTTCCAAGTGCAGAGGAGAACGGGAGGGGGGTTCAGGGTAATAGGACTGCGACTGCAACAAACATTTTATTATTTTAATTTAAATATCCACACCTCATACTGACGGCGCCGCATCACCCCATGGGACGTAACGCTGCAGGTGGACGCGAAAGCCCCCCGGGCCTGCTCTCACTCCGCCCCTGCCGCGGGGCGCCCAGGTTGCCTCTCAGAATAACAGCGTCACACATGGGTCACTGTGCGCACGTGCACACCCTCGGAAGTGTGTGCGCTTGTGCCACACACGCCCCCCCCCGGCTGTGGACAGGAGCCATAGAGACCATGAAGCTCCGAGCCACTGCAGTGGCAGTGCCCACTTGTCCTCCACGGAAGGTGACCGCCACCGCCAGCTCAGGGCCACCCTCAGGCCCGTCTGTGAGGCTGCGGGCTCTAAGGAAGCTCAGCTCCCGGCGCCACCCCCCCCCCCCCC
>PVIC010051995.1:0-12321 GCA_004025085.1 Thryonomys swinderianus | reverse complement strand
TGAGAGTGTCAGCCCAGGGTTGTATCCAACCCAAAAGCAGGATCCACTTCTAAATTCACTCAGGAATGGAGAACAGTACACAGTTCTTTGCAGCTTGATTGATTGCCTCAATTACTCTCAAGTGGCAGACCAGAATCCTCAGTTCCTCCCTTACAGGACCTCCTCCCACATGGAAATTTACTTTATCACAATGTGTAAATTGAAAAGATGACACAGTCTTCTCGCAAAGCAGAAGTCAAAATCTGTGGGCCTTTGGCCAGAACTATGTGTGGAATGGCACAGATAAGGGACCTTTGGACTCACAAGCCCAGACCTCCCAGAAAGCATGGTTAGAGATTAAAAGATAGCCTGTAGGGCCACAGTCCAAGTAGAATGGAAACATAATGCATTAAGGAAGTATGTCCTGGCCCTTGTCTTCTTCATATTCTAATTAATTATTTAGATTAGCCTAAGGTCAGTCCTGTAACAAACTACCCTGTCCTTACTCTGTCCTTCCTTTTTTCTCTACATGAATTCTTGTCCTTTTGTCCTTTATCCTTGCTTCCTGGTTCTCTCAATAAAAAGCTATCTGGAATCTTTAATTCAGGGCTGTTTTTTTCCTGAGATCTCCATGTCAAGAGTTCACTGGCAAAAGGCAGTCCATTCCCTCTGGACTCCCAGAGATAAAACTGAACACAGACTTGGACTAAATATCTAATCCTTTGTGCTGCCGTGGTCAAGTATAATGACAAAAAGCTCACATAAGTTTATCACAAAGATAACATCCCTCAACCTTATCATATTCTATCAGTTAGAAACAAGTTACCAAAAGGGAAGGAAATACACAGACAGTGAGGACCTGGAGGGGAATATTCTTATGGATATCCCACAGAGGGTAAAAGGGGTGCTAAGGCAGAGAATATGGGTAGCAGTTCCTAATTGCATTCTTAGGGTAAGTCTCATTGAAGTGACAAAAACCTGAAGGAAGTAAAAGTGTCAGCTATACAATTTTTTATGGAAAACATTTCTGTTAGGACTAAGTCCCACCAAAGGAGAATCTCTCAGGACATGACATGATCTTAAAGTCCAACCAAGAGCTTTATTACTCAGCTGGGGGCCATACCTCTATGTGGAAAAAGGTGCCAAGTTAAACTAAAGTACAATATTTAAAGGCAAAATCTATCCCCCACACAGACACCTGTTACCAGGAGGTTTCAATGCAGGAGCTATTAGATCATTTTATTGTTAAAGTGCAGGAATGAGTCATTACAGATGCAAATAGCAATGAGTAGATCACTCATTACTATAGAATAATGCATTTTTAAAAACACAATCTATGCCTACACTCATTGGTTGGGTGGACAGTTCCCAAGGCAACAAGCACTGGGTTCACAGGGAGTTTACAGGGTACAAGGAAGAGGTTTTTAACAAAATGGCTGTTTCTCTGTCAAGTTGGGTCTCACAGTTTCAAGCAGAAGAAACAATGAATGGTAAAATCCCAAAGTGGAAGCAGCTTTGTCCTGCAAAGGAAACACCAAGGGGGCCATTCAGGACAGTGAAGGCAGCAGGAAAAGGGGATGAGTGCTACAGGTTGAAGTAGGGGGAACCCAGAGAAAGGGGGCCATGCAGAATCTTGTAGGCTATTGTGAAGTCAGTGGATTTTATTGTGACTAAAAAGGGATACATTTGGACTGGGGATTTAGCTCAAATGGTATCTCACCTACCTTGGAAGCACTAAGATCTGAGTTCAATCCCCAGTACCGCAAAAAGCAAACAAAACAAAAACAGGATACATTACAAGATATTGAACAGAGGGTTGATATAATCTGAATTTTGTTTTTAAATGATCACTTAGGTTGTTCACTTTCAAAATAAGCTCCAAGAAGCAGACAGAGGCAAGGCTCTGCAGTCCTTCAGTAGGTCACTGAAAAAATTCATAAAAAAGATAGCATCTCAAAGTAAGGTAAATGTTATAGAAATGGTGAGAAATGACCACCTTCAGATATATTTTGAAAGGAAGCCCCCATATTTCCTGATGATTTTTTTTTGATGAAGATGAAGACAGGTATCAAGGATGGCTTTGGCCTGAAAAACAAAACTATGTCACCATCAACAGAAATTGGAAAAGCTGAAAATAAAGTTATTTTAGAATTGAAAATTAGGAGCTCAATTCTGGAGATGTGGAATTTGAGACATCCACTGGAAACATGGAAGGAGATATGCAGGAGGTGAGGTTGCATGGTTCAGGACTCTAAAGAACAGTGTTTCTGATAATTAACTGATTCTATTTTCAGACACTCTGGTACTTCATTCAGCAGACTGTCGCAAAAATTGCAGTAGGCAGCATAGGTCCTTTATACACTAATGAATTCAGGGATATTTCCAGTTCCAATCAATAATCCATGTCTGCCATTATAGCAATGAAAATAAAATTATTAGTAAAAATTATAGTATGTAAAGGGCTTTCTAGGCCTAGAATGGGGGGGTGATTTTTAAATTTTACTACTTTTATGTGTGATGATGAGCCTTTCTTTGGAAAGAATGAAGGGTATCCCTCTATGGTGCTGTTTCAGTGCCTGGAAACAGGGTGGAAGCTTTCTTACTCAGATTTACTCTTTAAACCCAAGTGAAATCCTCTATTACTCTTAAACTAAGTTTGATTTAACAAAAATTTAACTCTGCATTTCCACAGAAGATTGTACATTGCATTTAATGCAACAAATATCATGGAACTAGAGGAACTGAATTCCTCTTTGAGGAGATATGTGAAGAAATTCATAGTTTGATGTTACATTCAAAAATGAAATAGTTGTGCCAGGCATGGTGGCTCACGCCTGTAATCCCAGCACTCGGGAGGCAGAGACAGGAGGATTGCTGAGTTCAAGGCTTGCCTGGGCTACATAGTGAGCTCAGGGCCAGCCTGAACTGCAAAGCGAGGCCCTGTCTCAAAAAAAAAAAAAAAAAAATGGAATAGTTGCCTCAGAAGGGCATCTCAGCATTTTATTTCAAATGGAAAAAAACAAAGATAGACAAGTCATATCAAATAAGGTGATTTTGGCTGATTCATCTGACCAATAAGAACTGACTTCATCAATCAGGTTATAATGGCAGACTTTCCCCCAAAATGGAATTAACTAAATCTGTGACTCCAAGTTTTTGATGAACATATACTTTAAGTACATGGCAAATTTTTTAATGTTTTCTAAAAAAGTAATAGACAAAATATACACTGAAAGTAACAAGATTTAGCTTTCCAACATTTTGAATTTAATATAGTAAACAGTGCCTTTGTGCAAAAGATTAACTGGTACCATTAACCACCATGCAATGAAATTTAGTAATGATTTCTTGGCATTATTTTCAGAAATTATAACATAAATAATCTCAAAGTCTGTGAAGGATCTGGAATTTACCTTATTTACAAGCAAATAAGCTAATCTGTGACTTTTTTGTTCATGCTGCACAAGAAGTGAAACTCTAGGGTCAGAGACTACAACCTTTATTATTATCAGCACAGCATGAAGTACAGTGGGATGTTGGTTTGTGCCAACTTAGCAGGCAACACAGAAAGAATTAAATGTGTGTTATACATACTGTGAGTTTAGTCATGCTGAACTTGAGGAAGTCACCACTTTTATAGTAATCAAAAGCTAATCCAACTATATTGCTAAATTTGTCAATTAAGTCTAACAGTCTTTTGGTTGGGTTTTTAGGATCTTCTATATGGAGTATCATGTCATCAGCAAATAATGACACCTTAACTTCTTCCTTTCCTATCTTTATTCCTTTTATTTCTTTCTCTTGACTAATTGCTGAGGCTAATGTTTCCAGCACTACTGAACAGGAGTGGTGATAGTGGACATCCTTGTCTTGTTCCCAATCTTGGTGTGGAAGGTTTCAGTTTTTGACCATTTAGAGTAATACTGGCTGTTGGTTTCTCGTAAATTGCTTTTATTAGGTCGAGATAAAGTCCATTTATTCCAATTTTCTGTAGGGGTTTGATCATGTATAGATGTTGGATTTTGTCAAATGCTTTTTCTGCATCTATTAGGATGACCACATCACATCCTTTCTCTGGTATGAGAAACTGAAGATGTAAATGAACTCTAGAATATATGGTAAATATTATGAAATAGAAAATATTGAAAGGGAAATGGGGTGTAGGGAGAAGTAACAAGGGAATGAAAAAAATATGATGGTAATAAAAAAAGGGAAACAAAACTTATGTATATAAGGGCAGGGGTGGTAGGGTCGGTGGGGGAATGGGAAAAAATGACAATTAAATTGTGTCATATACTGGTACAAATTCTCAATATTGTGTGTGATCATGATGTGTATCTATAATGTACCAATAAAGATTCAAATTTTAAAAAAAACTAATCTGGTCTTCACCAGCTCCAGTAAATGGCTCTGGTGAAAAAAGCTGAAGCCCTTGCATTCTTGGGGTGCTCTATATGGATGTGCAGGGACACTCAAGGCCCAGAGCCCTACCCAGCAAGACTCTCTTGCTGGGTAATGAATGAGTTCATCTGTGACTGGCATCATCTTCTAACTTAAAAAATTTTAAAAAGAATCACACTAAGTTCTAAATTATGAATCATCAATAATAATTTTGATAATAGAATACTAAATATTTTTATCAAAACCTGCCATGTAGTTCAAAAAATTTTGTAAATTTGCCACAGTAAAACACCTTCAATTCTCATATTTTTATTTATTTGCGGAGAAAGTGTTTGAGATGCTCACATCTAAAAATGAAGGAAAAAATTAAGTTTACAATGAACCTTCATTGTTACCATTAGTGAGATCCATTCCTATATTTATAAATACACAGAAAAACAAAAAGCCTTATCAACTTCATAAAAGATAAAGTTCCAAAGGATTAATTTTATTTTTGTCGTTATTATTGGCAATATATGTATGCTATTTTGTATAACCATATAAAAGTCATAATATAATGATTATTTAATCCCAAAGAGAACTTTAAAAGTTAGCTCTGTACTCACCAGAAATAAAAACATTTTTATTTTAATTTATTTTATTTTAATTTAATTAGAATATCTTATTCTGAAGTTTAATTTCAATATTGGTATACACTGTCATTGAAAAGTCTGATAGGATGATAAAACACTTGTGAATATAGCACACAACATTAAGATAAAATTTTTTATTGGTACATTTTATTGATACATTATATATACACATCACAATTATACTTCACATGGAGAATTTGTACCAGTATATGACACAACTTAATTCTCATTTTCCCCTCCCTTCTCCACCCTACCTCCCCACTGCCCCTATATACACAAGCATTGTTTACTTTTTTACCTTCAATTTTTTTCTTTCCTCATTATTTACCCCTAAATCTCATTACCCTTTGAATATTTACTATTTTACAATATCAATCATGCATTCTAGAACACATTTATAACTTCAGTTTCTCACATCAGAGAAAATATATAATATTTACACATCTGTGACCTATTTATTTCACTTATGAGAATGTCCTGAAGGTATGTCCATTTGAGTATAAATGATTCAATCTCAACATTAAGATAAAATTTGATTTGGTAAATAAAATGAGGAAACACTAGTTCCAGGAGAAAAACAAATGTTGCCAACTGCCAACCTCTTAGTCTTCTTGTTTGCTTCTGTCATTCATTAGTGAAAGATGGTGGATGTCAAACTGCCATAGATTGGACTTCATTGGGTACACTTTGAAGATGACACAACATTTGCACTACAAATAGCCATATTTCCAATACAAAGTAAATCCTTTGAACAATTATAATTTTAAAATTCAGACACAAATTTAAAAGGTATTAGGGGATGTCCTTTTTTAAAATTCAGTAATATACATTTGATATGAGCACCTGTAGATGCAAATGAGCTCTAAAAAGTATGACAGTTTTTGTAGAATGGGAAATTTCCATAGGAAATTTGGTGTGGGGATGTAATGAGGGGAAGGAATAAATATGATCCAGAAAGAAAATAAAAGAGCATGTATATAGGGGGTGAGGAGGTGTGGGTGGGTAGGGATATGGGTAAAAATGAGAATTAACTTGTGTCATATACTGGTACAGATTCCCCAGTGTTATATGTGATTGTGAGATGTATATAAATTGTACCAATAAAGAATTCAATTTTAAAAATTGAAAAAATTCAGTAATATACAAATAAGGCATAGGCCATATATATATATATATATATATATTTTTTTTTTTTTTTTGAGACAGGGTCTTGCTTTGTAGTTCAGGCTGGCCCTGAGCTCACTATGGTGCCCAGGCAAGCCGCCACGAACTCAGCAATCCTCCTGTCTCTGTCTCCCGAGTGCTGGGATTACAGGCGTGAGCCACCACGTCCCGCATTAATGTATTTTTAAATAGTAATCTGAGTACAGAAAGTTGCAGCAAAATATGAAAAATAAAGAAAACAAACTCCACCCTGGAGGTTAACTTGTATTTGAAGCACACTGTAGTTCTGTAGTTTTGTATGATTAGATGAGAACAACTATCTGAAAGCATTAAATTGTCCCACAGTAGGAGCCAAAAAACTTAATTTCCATTAAACTTAACTGAAATCCTCTGGATACATTAAAATCATATGTCTTCTTGTCACATGATACAGAGAGATCACATGACTAGCAATTGATTTTCATTTTATCTCTTCATAAATTAAAGAGATTTAAATGATTTTTCCAGTTCCCTTTAAATGCTTAAGAACTCTCAGATGTTAATTTTTCAAAAAGGAGAAAAAATAAAAAAGAGAATGAAAAGGAAAGAAGAAAGGCAGAAGGAATAAAGATTTTTTTTTTTCAAAATCAAGCAACTGGGGTAGCTTTTGTCCCAGTTTAAGCACATGTCTAACCAAATGAATTTTCCATTGTTTACACCTGTTTCTCAAATAGATTCAACTGTTTTGCCTTTGACCTGCTTTGGGCCAGTGCTATCTGAATGCCCAGTTTTGGGGCTTCTCTACCACAGAGCTGCCCATGGCGGCAGCTGGGAAAACCCTCTGGGAACAGGTGGTGTCCAAGGCTGTACGACTTGGCCATCACCCACTGGAGATATTCTTCAGTAAAAACAAACACTTTTTATTTGTATAGCATCATACTACTGACCAATAACTAATCATCTTACATGATCTCAACCATGAAAACGAATCTGGCTTCTATGTCCTACCTTCTATGTCTGAGAAAACTAAACCACCTTGGTACTAAAAAGCACAAGTTCATTTCTCACAATGCCCTCATAAGTGTCTAGTTCCAGAGTAAATGACAACTGTCAACTATTTGATTGGAAACAGGACACCCAACTATGATACTTTATTTGACCTCTGATCTACACAAGCCCACTTACAAAGTCATAAGTGCCTCCATTTTGTGGTCAAAATTAAAAATTTTAAGGTTAAACTTAAAATTCCAAGCAAATTTTCAAATTTCGAATTCCTATGGGCAGAAATGCATTTAACTTGAAATCTTCACCCCCAAGAGGCACTGCCCTATGTGTGCTCCCCACCTTCTTGTTGATGTGTTTCTCCTGTATCAGGGTGGGTCTGTGCTTGACAACTGGGGACCACATTAAACCAAACAGCTGCCCATGGGTGTCTAAAGCCTGCAATATGTAGTACTAGTAACATTTCAAAGGATTTATTATCATCTCATGACTTTATTATTATTATTATATCACCCTTGGGACATTCCATAGCTGAGCCCCCTAAAAAGTATTAGAATGATTTTTATCATGAACAGTCTGTTTTCTACATTCCTCCACAGCTGAAATTCTCTCCCCTTACATATATACTGGGTTCTACTTGCCACTGAAGGTTTCCAAGACATGAATAAGCCACCCTGAGTATTCTTTTTCCCCTCACCACACTCGGCCAGTGGCGCATTCAGAAAGAGAAGGCTCTTTCTTCCAAGTCCTCTTTCTTTTTTTTTAATTGCATTCTTTATGGGTACAATTTGCATACATCTCACAATCACACATAACATTGGGGAATTTGTGCCAATATATGACACAATCAATTCTCATTTTTACCCATATCCCCACCCACACCTCCCCACCCCCTATATACATGCTCTTTTATTTTCTTTCAGAATCATATTTATTCCTTCCCCTCATTACATCCCCACACCAAATTTCCTTTGGAAATTTCCCATTCTAAAAAGATTAGAGCTCATTTGCATCTATCGGTGCTCATATCAATGAGAAGATCCAGTATGATCCAGTATTTGCCTATCTGTGCTCTATTGATTTCACTCCTTAGCGTGTCCTCCAGGTGCATCCATTTGCCCCATAAATGAATCAATCTTGTCATTCTTTATGGCAGAATAGTACTCCAAGTCCTCTTCACTGAACAGGAGGCAATTGTGATGTTGTCCAGAGACTCTGGTCGTGGGACCAAGGGAAAATATCACTGCCAATCTGGCATGGATTTCTTCATGTGCTTAATGAAGTAACTGAGACAGTCTTGAAGACTATTGAACAATTGTCACATACTGATTCTAATTTTATCTTTTATCTGATTTCTAGAAATCTCCACAGAGTCCTTGTTAGGAAAATTTCAGAAGGCAATCCTTCTGTTCTTACTGTCACACCTACTTTACTCATCAATGTACATCATCAAAAACTAGCCTGGTTCAGACAAGACTTTAGGGAAAGCAAATGCATCTCTTTGTCAGCAAAGTCAAGATTCTTCATCTAAAACAGTTGAAAACAGAATTGATTTGGGTCCTAAGACTTGGTCTGATTCCATGAGTTTATCAATAACTACTCATAGGGTTCCTGCATTGCTATACATCTGATTCTTTATCTTCCAAATTTGAACATTGATTTCTCTCTGACTTGCCCACCTCAAAAAGTCCTTAAGGCTTATTTTTAACCCTCAAAATGTAAAGTATAATCCTATACCACCTTCCCAGACTGAACCCTTCAGAAAACATTGGATGTAGTCTGCATGTTGATCAGTATTTTCTACACAGACTGCATATTCCTACCTGTATGAATTTTCCCAGGCTGCTCTCCTATCCCATCCCTGTCCACGTACCTGAGCCTTCTTCCCTATCCTGCAGAACCCAGCTGAAACTCAACCTCCTCCATTAAACTGTTATTGTATTGCCTGACCCACCACCCAGCAATCTCTATCTCTGAATGGCAATATTTTTTATATTCTGTACTCTTTCGGCTTATACTATAATAATCTATTTTACATATATATCCTCCAGATTCAAGTTCCATTCCTAAAAGAGCCTTTAAGACTCTCCCTGCTGGGAAGACAGGTACTTCTTTCTCCTTCACAGTGCTCTGTGATTCTGCAGACCCTCACTAGTTATGTTACTGACTGTTAAAGTCAAATCCTAAATTATATGTGCTTTCTAACTCCACCATACTCACTCTCCTACTTGAAAATCAGCCAAAATAAGTTACACTCAAGCTACATGAACTATATTTTAAATGGTATAACATTAATACAACTGTAAGAAACCCAGCATCAAAGATGGGTATTCATTCTTTCAAAAAAATTAATAATCTTACTCTTTAAAATAATATATCCATGGTTTAAGTGTATTCCACAAATAGAAACACTGATACGGACCTGCCTATCTGAAAAAGGATTTAGCAAAGGACATTTCTCTTTGCAGTGGGACAGCTGAAGAGGTATAATTTAACAGCTTTCAAAAGCCCGTCACTGGGGTGATTGAGGTGGACAGAAGGCATGGACATGACCAAGGCTCTTAAAAGACACAAACAGGTGGGACAATGTGCTGCGGGTGGGCAAAGGGCAGGAGAGTACAAAAAGGAGGGGGTTCGCATTTGGGGAGCAGAGACAGAGGACACAGGGAATGAGGTGGAGAGGAGAGGAGAGGGGAGGAGACGAGAGGAGAGCTGGACACAGCTCACATCTGGACAGCACCCTAGTCAGAGGTAAAGCTAGAAAAAGTGGCGGAGGGAAGAATAAAGACAAATGGATAAGCAGGGCACAGATGGGGACATGACCGACCATGTGGTAAGGACAGGCAAAGTGCATAAAGAAGATGGTTTGTCTGTGTGACTCAGAGGATAGGGATAGAGACAAGAGGAAAAGGAAAAGGAGGGAAGGGGAAATCAGTAAGGACAAAAAATAAGTAAGCAGTGCACAAGTGTGGATCTAAATGTGTAGAAATCACCAGGCTGCTCAGCTGAGCCAGAAGAGCCGCCATACCCAAGAGGGGCCAGCAGAAAGTCAGAGCAGGCAACTTAGGTAGCGAGCTACTGGTAGAAAAAACTGAAAAGAAAAAATAGAAGATAGAAAAGGTGAGAAGCAGGAGAGGAAAAGCCCAAAGGAGACACTGGCCCAGAAACCTTTTTAACTTTCTGTAAGAATCTTTAAGGCCCCAAACTAGGCCAGGATTCTGACTGACATTTCTGAGCTCACCAGCTGCCGTTTCCTTGGGAGGACTCTGACAGGAAGGCACAGAAATGCAAGCCAACACCGCCAGCCCTGGAAATAAATAAATAACTCTGCTAAACATGTCAGTGGGGACAGAAGCCTGCGGGAAGAAAGCCCACAGAGGAGGAGGAGGAGGAGGGACCTGCCTGAGACTCTCCCCAGGTAGGTGCCGAGCTTGTTCTGCATGCTGCTTTCTCCTCTAAGCGTCCCCTGGCTGTTCCTGCCTTGCCCATCTGTCTTTCTTTCTTTGAGAATACTGTGGGAAGCCCTGCGGGTGATCCGTTTCTATCATCTAAAGCCAGAACGGCGTTCTATAGAAGCAGGTGAAGCTACAAGGTCTGTGTCTCAAACAGGCAGGAGAGGACGGCTTGAATTCAGGGCCAACAGGCAGAGTAGTGAGGGAAATGAAAGGGAAAAACAGCTCCCGCTGCAGCGTTGTGTGTGCAAATGACTTGAGGGCGAATAATAAGGGTGGACCTGCTTCTGGGTGCTGAGGCTTGAAGCAGAGGCACAGAGGGCCAGAGGGTGGGCCTGAGAGAGACCGGGGACAATGAAAGGAGAGATTTCCCATAACCATTCAAGGGGCTGGTCCGTTACCTAAAAGATGATGGTATCCAACCAGGAATAGATAAGAACTTGACACCCTGTCGCCTTGAACTTGCAACTTGTTTTTCAAGTACCTTAGCAAAATATTTTAAATGTTTCGTAAATTCTTTTCCAAGAAACTCAAAAGAATTTATTTGTAGGATGCTGTGTATCTCAAATATTCAATTGGAAAATGAAGCTGAGTTTCAGATGACTGACTCCCCAGCAGTCCTCACTAAAACAATGTGAACTACTACTCTTTTTTTGAAAAACTAAGAAACTAAGTCCCTGAGCCATGAATTTCTTGGGAAAGTAGGGCAAAAAAAAAACTCAAGATTCCTGACTTGCTTCTTACATATTAAGCATTCTTAATCCTCATTCAATTTAATAGAAGCCCTTAAAAAAACAAAAGGAAGACATTTTGGAGCTAACAAGCTTTGTTGATGTTCTTTATTACTACAGTGAATTATATTATCATTATGATCCCTCTACACATATTGCATGGGCTCATGAGAGTCCATGGGCCCTCTGCTGGGCTACCTTCCCAGTAATACAGTCACCTCATTTTGTATTGTTAATACTGGAACCAAAGAAATCGTTCTAAGGAACATACAATTGCTCAAGCCAAAAACCCAAGGCAACTTCCTGAACAGAGTTTCCATCTATGGAGTGTTGGTTGATCATCTGTCTATCCCTTCATTGGTGAAAGTACTGACAATCACACCTATGAAAAGGGTTCACATCTGGCTTCTTGGCTTTGACTTCTCTTCATCACCTCTTTATTTGAATGCATCTGAGAATGTAAGGGCCAATTCCTTGCCCTTAGCTTGCACAGGATCAGGAACATTGATTTAAGGCAATGGCCCTCAGTATGGTCCCCAGGCCACCGGCACATGCACACCTAGAAACACGCTGGCAGTATAAACACAAAAAGTCTACCCCAGACTTTCTGCATCAGAAGCTCTGGTGGGAGGACCTGGCAATTCGTGTTTTAGGAGGCTATCCAGATAATTCAGAAATACTACGTAAGACAGTTAAGATTTTTTTAAAGTGCTGGTTCCTGAACTCACAAGGTTCAGATCTAATGGCTGTGATAACTTTAAAGTAGATTAAAAAAAAAAAAACAACCTTCAACAAGCAGCAACTTTTCCAGTCCAGTTCCTTCTATAACGTAGGAATAGTTCTAATATTAGTTATTTGGTACAGTGCTTGGAACAGTATCTGCACATAGTAAGTACTCAACAAAGGCCGCGGGAGTTTCAGCTGTTTCTCTCTTACTACACAAAAGAGCTTTCTCAGGGGTCTAAGAAATAAAAACTGAAG
>PVIC010051994.1:0-12310 GCA_004025085.1 Thryonomys swinderianus | reverse complement strand
CTGGCTCTGAGCTCACTATGTAGCCTAGGCAAGCTTCAAACTCAGCAATCCTCCTGCCTCTGCCTCCCGAGTGCTGGGATGACAGGCGTGAGCCACCATGCCCAGGACTGAGAAGAAGCTATCTTAATCATGGTTTACCTGTAGTTTTCTAGAAACAACAGCATTTTCCCACACTGTTTTTCCAGGCCAAGAGTATGAGGCGAGAATTCACAGCTGCTTAATTCAGGCCTATTTTCATCTGGAAAGCATGTTGGCTCAATTTTCACAAAAGCTTTTTGCATTTTTTAGTAAATTTTAGTCTGGAGCTAAATAGAATGTTTGGAAGGAAAGCTTGCTTATTTCTTCTAATAGCATTGTTTCAAGAAGAAAAATCAATTTGATGCATCTGGGAAAATAACTATTTTTTTTGCTTGAATAGATAAGAATTTTTGTATATTCAAATTACTCACTTGCTTTTATGCAAGTACGGGTCTACTTCCATTAATTTATCCAGAAAAATAGCATTTTTCTTTCCATTATTAAAGATATTTACAAATAGGTATAGGGATTTTATTCATAACCTTTGTTTACTGATTTGAAACATTCCTTACTTAGAAAATAAACTGTATTTTTTTTTTTTGCTTTCATTTAGTGGCTTAATTTCCTTTAGGTATATTTCCAGAAATGGGATTACTAGAACATAGAATAGATCTATTTTAAAATGTTTTGGAGGTACCTCCACATATTTTCTCATAATATTGATACTAATTTGCATTCTCTTTGACAGTGTAGAAGGATTCCCTTCTCTTTTTGTTAACAGACAATGTAAAAGATGTGAGGACAAACTGTAATGTCTTTATAAGCTTATCTTTCCACTGAATGCCATTTGGCTGCAAACATCATTGTATTTTATTTTGTACCTTTATTGGTATACTGTGTATACACATTATGATCAGTGTGGAGATTCCTCAAAAAACTAGGATTAGAGGTACCATCTGACCCTGATATTTCCCTGCTAGGAATATACAGAACAGAATTAAAATAATCACTTCATTGTACTGTTTTTGTTTGTTTGTTTGTTTGAGACAGGGTCTCACTTTATAGTTCAGGCTGGCCCTGAGCTCACTATGTAGCCCAGGCAAGCCTCAAAACGCAGCAGTCCTCCTGCCTCTGCCTCCCGAGTGCTGGGATTACAGGCATGAGCCACCACGCCTGGCACTGTGGTATGTGGTACTGATTGCTGGTGGGTGTGAGTCAGCATGCCCAGCATTGTATGTGGTCAAAAGGTATTGAACTCAGGACGTTGCACTTGCGAGGCAGGCACAGGAACCACTGAGCTAAATCTCCGGCTCCTCGTTGTACTGTTTTTATAATAGCTTGTAAAGACACTCATTAAAGAGGACCTCCAAAAATGCTTTATACAGTAGCAAGAGCAATGGAATAAGTGGGTTGAACAGATGAGAATTATTCTGAAACAGATTAATGGCAATGTGACTTTCACTGCAGTATTTAAAAAAATATCCACCAAATATACTGATCATACTTCACAGCAATATTACATTGCTTGGGTTTTTTTTGTTGTTGTTGTTTTTTGTTTTGTTTAGTTTTTTCAGACAGGGTCTTGTTTTATAGTTCAGGCTGGCTCTGAACTCACTACGCAGCCCAAGTTAGCCTCGAACTCATGGCTCTCCTCATGTCTTTGCCTCCCAAGTGCTGGCACTTCAGGCATGAACCACCAAGCTTGGCATTGTGGTGTGTGGTACTGGGAATCGAACTCAAACCTTGAGTTTGCCAGGCAGACATTGGAACCACTGAGCTAAATCCCTGGCCCATAGCAATATTATGAATTATGATGGTATTTCAATGTTTGTACGTGCCATATTTTCTTTAAGTATTAATGGAGATTTTAAGTGTTTCCATTTCCTGGCTATTGTAGATACTGCTGCAATAATCATGGGAGTGCAGTTGTCTCTTCAACATACTGATTTTATTTGTTTATTATATCCTAATGAGTGGGATTGCTCGATCACATGGTGGTTCTATTTCTAAGTTTTTGAGTTACATCATTTTTCCACAGTGACTCTTCTGTTTCTGACAGCAGAATGAAAATATCTCTTTTTCTTCAAATACTTGCCAAAATGTTTTTTTCTCTTTTCATAATAGCCATTTTTATTAGAGCAAGGTGATAATTCAGTGCTTTTTAATTTTCTTTTCTCTGATGAATGGGACACATTGAATATTTTTTCATGTACTTGTGTCCATTTGTATGTCTTCCCTTTTGAAATATCTAATGTCATTATCCATTTAAATATGGCTATTATTACGGTTATTATTTTGCAATTGTTCTGAGTTCCTTAAATATTTTTGATATCAACTCATTGTCAGATTATAGCTTTCACTTTTTTCTACTGTATATGTTGTCACTTCACTCTGTTTATTGTTTTCTTTTCCATAGAATTTTTTTTTTACTTAGATGTATTCTCATTTATTTTTCTCTCTTCTTTCCTGTGATTTTGGGTCCTATACAAAAACATTTTACATATTCTGGTGTCACAAACGTGCTCTCTCTATTGTTTTCTGCAAACTCATAATTAGTTTCAAGTCTTACATGTAAGGTTTTAATCCATTTGGAGTTGTTCTTCATAAATGGTGAGAGATAGAAGCCTAGCTGAATTCCTCTGAAAATATGTCTAACCTCACTTATTGAAAAAAAACTAACATTACCCCATTAGTGTTCTTAGAAAACTTTTTGATTGGTAGCTGCATGGTGTTACTCTGTTCTTTTCCATTATCTATGCATTTATGTTTATGTTAATACCATGGTGAAAGAAGGATCCTTTTTTACCAGATGTGATATTGAAAAAAAATATATATATATACTTCATTTTTATTTGATTCATGTCTCTCATTTTTTCATATTTCCTTTTTAAAAATTCAGTTATTTCAGTTGTTCTGTCTTCTTATTCATTGTTTCTCAAGTGTGTTGAAATCTTCCATTGAGCTGCTCATGAATTTTTCATTTCAGATATCGCATTTTTCAGCTCCAGAATTTTTATTTGATTTCTTTTCACAATTTTGATCCCCTTATGTATATTTTAGACTATTTATATCTTATTCCAATATTGTTTAGCCCATGTTTTCTTCTAGTTTGCTAAACACGTTTAAAATGGTTGCTTTGAAATATTTTTCTGATGTTAAATGCCTAGACGTCCTCAACTATGCTTTCTATCATTTATTTTGCTTCTTTGAATTGATCAACCATATATTAATGTTTCTTTTTCTTAGTTTTTGCACAAGAGCTTGGCATTTGAGTACTATTATGTGCTAAACCTGGATATCATGTTCTCCTCCTCCTGTAAGATTTGTTTTGTTGTTATTTTTGTTGTTCAGTGGAAAGCTTTAACAGTTCTTTTTATTTACTGACTTTCTTAAACTATCTTTGGAATTTTTATAATTATTGTTATATATGCTAACTTCCTTATTATGTATTCAATTAATATCTGACATATAGTTGCTTGAATGTTAGAAACTAAAAATTTTAAAAGAGAAAAAAATAAACAGAAAAATATCTACAGGGCTGGGGAGTTAATTCAGTGATTCTGACACTTGGCTAGCAAGCGCAAGGCCCTGAGTTCGATCCCCAGTAACCACATACCACAGAGCCAGACTTGGTGACTCACGCGCACCAGCAATCAGGACCACATACCACAGTGCCGGGCGTGGTGGCTCACGCCTGTATTCCCAGCACTCAGGAGACAGAGGCAGGAGGACTGCTGAATTCGAGGTTTGCCTGGGCTACATATTGAGCTCAGGGCTAGCCTGAACTTCAAAGCAAGACCCTGTTGAAAGAAAAGAAAAAGAAAGAAAGAAAGAAAGAAAGAAAGAAAGAAAGAAAGAAAGAAAGAAAGAAAGAAAGAAAGAAAGAAAGAAAGAAAGAAAGAAAGAAAGAAAGAAAGAAAGAAAGAAAAGAAAAGAAATAAAGAAACATCTATAGTTCTCAGTGTTTTCAGAGTGGTTTTGTTCATATTTAGCCACTGTTGAGTGGACCTTAATGACTGTATTTTTTTCAAAGTATAACATATTTTAAGGTCTGCTTGAAATCAGCTTTTAACTTCTTAATTTTACATTTACAAGTTATTTTAACTGTTGTAATGTTCCAAAGAAACTTTCCCTTATTTGACTCAAAAGATTTAAGTAGATTATTGTATATTAATCTATGATCTTTTATTATATACATCAAAGTAAATTTTGCCAATTGTGAAACATTGCCAGTTTTCTATTCTAACCTTTAAATTACATGAGACAGGAATGATTTTCTGTGTCTCTCCTTCAGTTATCCTCTAGACAGGTTAAAAAAGACATACTCAATAATTTATAAATAAGGTCTGTTCTGCTCTTTTCCAATGCAAGGAGACATATCTTAATCTGATAATACAGGTCTTCATTTTTACAACTGTAGTTAGTGAAGATGTGTATTAAAATCTAGTACAAATTCAAAGATACTATTTTGCTGTTTTGAATAAGTCGACTTTTAAAAATTCATTTCCTTGGTTTCTCCTCAAACTTTCCCTCTTTCCCAGAATTCTGACAAATTTTGTTCTGATAACTTCTGCTTTTTTATGTTTTTGTGTGGGGGGAAAAGTGGATGGAGTTGTTTACATTAACATTTTACATTATTTTGATGTTGCAGTCCCTTTGGAAGTTCAAAATATCCCACATTGAGCCAAGAAAATCCTTCTCAGATTGCTCTGTGAATTCTTGTAACATGGTCCTTTTTGAAAGCTTGCTGTTTCAGGTAAAATATGTTTGCCTCACATCTAAGCATTTTCCAGCTATGCCTCATACTCTTGATAGAATGTATTATTTTCTAGTGTCTTATTGTTGAGTGCTTATTGCTACTTATTTAGTTAATATGTTCATATATATGTTCATAATATGTTCATATATATGTATATATGTTCATGTATACATTTTAATTGTAATTCAGCCCTGTGAGATTTTTAATCTCTTCTGTATCTTATCTTTTCCTTATTTTCCCATCCAGTTTCATTTCCTATTCTCAATTTAGTTTACTGCATTTCCACTTAATGCTATTTGGCTATGTTGGTACTGCTATTTTCTCAGGTCAGTAAGGTATCCTTCCCCCCTCTGTTTTATTCTAAACTTTAATGGCATTATGCTAGCGTTGCAGACCAGCTTTTATTTTGCTGTGGTCGAGCTATCATGCTGCCCACTTTTGTTATGTTTCTCAAAAGCTTTCAATTTCGATATCTCATCGTTGTATCCATTTTGCTGAATTCAGGGAGATTCAAAACTTTTGTTGTTGCTTCTATTTTCTTCAAGTCCTTTACTGTTCTCATTACTTTATCTATAGATAATCTTACATGCAGAGATATTAATTGACTAGCTCAGTTTGCAGAGTAGTTAAAATTCAAGCCCTGGTTGTTTTATTAGAACCATATGGTTAACCTCTTGTTTGTGCCACCACATCAACGAAGTGTGTCTTCACGATTATCTGAGAAAATAATGTATTTTCATCTCTCATTATTCTTACTGAGGATTATTGCACAAATGGAATTTTGAATTTATTTGTTTGGGCAAATAGGATACGAAGAGGATTTGAGAAGAAAATATGTCCAATCTCTTTATTCCCACACACTTATTCTGAAGGATTGTACTTTAAATGAAAGAAAGAATAAATACACTGAAAGGCAAGTCAGCCTTACCTTAAGCTTTTTTCATGCTCTGTCTCTTCTCCCTTCTTCTTTTTATCTTTTCTCTTTCATGTCAAATTTCTTATGCACAGGTAAGGTGGACTTTATATGTGTTTGCAGTCTGTACAAGGTAAGCAGATCAATCCGCGTGGCTCCCTCCTGCAGGCCCAGCTACTCTTCTGTTCTTCTGTTCCTGACTTATTTATCTGAATCAATAAATCATGTCTGCCCTTTACTTGAGATCAGGTGTCTTGAAATTCGGTGGTGCGTGAGAGTAGGAAGACCATTAAAACAGAATCTACTTTTAAATCTAGATTAGCCATAAAAAAGGTTGATCATTTCAGTTCCATTTGGCTTCTTGTGCCCTTCATCAATAAATCAAAATATTCAGTTTTTGTCATCCGAAATGCCACTTTCACCAAATACATCATTATAAAACCTAGTCACTAAGTAAAATTTTTCCTCTTGTTTTGCCCAGCCTATCGTTTGATCACCAATGGCTGCAACATGGACTTCTTCTGAATAGCTGCAATTATGTGGCTGTCACTTCGGTCAAAGGGACTTATTTTCCTTTGTCAAGCATTCCTTCATTTGTTATTTTAATAAGCTAAAATGATTAAAAATCTGAAAGTTATGTCAGACCTTTGTTGGCTTTAAAAATTTACACACTTTCTCTATGTCTGTTGATTTTGTGTCATTATCATTAAGATGAGACCACTCATAGCTTGCTAGTAATGTTCTTATGATGTTTAAATGAGATCACTTATGAAAATCTCACAGCATTTACTACAGTAAGAGATAAAAATTGTATCTCCTCATTTTTAACTAAGGATTTTACTTACTTGGCTCATTTCATACACAACTTGTATTTGAAGTCTTTGCCATCCTCTGGAATAGCATCAGCAGCATTCTCTAGGAGTCTGTCAGAAACATTATCTAGAAGTGTCTCTCCAGGAACATTCCACACATACTGTATTGGAATCTGAGTGTTAAGATTGACAACTAAATTGTATGTGGATAAAGTATAATAGGTACTGATATGACCATAACATTCCCTCTTATCCTTTAAGGCTAAACCAATTTTCAATAAAACAAACCATCTGTGGGAGAATAATCATACCCAAAGCTAGTAAAGATAGCTGATATATGATGGAACCTTCATTATCCAAAAACAACTTTTATGCCTGCTTGTTGACAACAACATTTTTTAGAGGTAAAATATTTTCCTCTTTAATACAGAAATGATGTGAAATGAAAAAAGGAAATCAGAAAAAAGGAGAATAAGGGTGGAGCAAGTTGTACAGTCCAGGTGTGAATGCTCAGTGATAGACAAGGATTGAACATCACTATTTAGTTGAAAGGCTTTTTTTACATAGATAATGGAATTGAAGAACAAAATTGTGAAATCAAGATCTTCTGCTGCTTATAAATATAGTCTTTTGGAATAAATTTCCAAAGCTCTCAATGTCCAGTGTGATTTGGACTCTACCTAAATATTCACTTCATGAATAGAATTTTTCATCCTTTCATTCATTTTAATCTTTTCTTTGAAGGTATCAAATTCCTAGCTACATCATTCTTTCCTCAACCAGGAAAAAAATAAAAGGTGTGTGTTTATATGTTATTAATATAAATTGCTATTTGCCCTTTGGGTCTTACCTTGAATACTTTTTTTTTTTTTAAAGCAATGTTCTCTTTATTGATTCTGGACTCTCCAGTGTTGATTAGAGTTTCTTGTTACACATGCCTAGTGAATCTTGTACTTTTCTTTACAGTGTTTATCAGAGTTAAATCAATGTGAATATACATCTAAGCTTTGTATCTCCCAGTAAATTATAGGCTGTAGGAAAACAAAGTGATAAGTCAATGCTGTACTGTGCCTAGTGTTTGGCTCAAAAATTCATACTAAATCAATATGGGGTGCAGAGAAGTATATCTAGTTCTTATGAATTAAGAAATTTCTAGTAAATTATTATAAGTAGGCAATAGGAAGCTTGACATGCTTCAAAAAAAATCTTGTCTTGCAAAATTCTGTCTGCATGCTACATCTCTCACTCACGCCCTCTTCTCAAATTACTTGAAATGCCTAGGTCCTCTATATCTTGAAGTTTTTATTC
This sequence comes from Thryonomys swinderianus, assembly GCA_004025085.1. Taxonomy (NCBI): domain Eukaryota; kingdom Metazoa; phylum Chordata; class Mammalia; order Rodentia; family Thryonomyidae; genus Thryonomys; species Thryonomys swinderianus. The sequence continues at coordinate 4,500 of PVIC010051994.1, read as the reverse complement.
TGTTTTATACTTTCTTCTGCTTATTAAAATCAAAAGTTTCCTGGAAGAGCTCTATATTACTTTGAATAGGCTATCTTCTTTCTTGGATTTTTAAGGAAGAGAAAGAAAATAGGAGGGTAGAGGGAAACAAGTCAAGCAAGGTGTACTTATTTATAAAGGTTGAAGCTGTGAGCACTGCTGTCCTAATTAGTCCTATAAACAAAGCTTTAAGAAGCTCTTTTGGTAAGAAACTAGAGTAAACATACCCAACTTTGCAAGCTAGGCACTCTCCCTGTAACTGCTTGCTTCTGCTATTGTAGTGAGAAACAGCTATAGCCAATACCTAAATGAAAAGATTCTGTTGTCTTTCAATAAAATTTTATTCATGGAAACAAACAGAGGATGGATTTGCCTCACAGGCTCTAGGTTATTCACTTGTGCATGAAGAAAGCTATTGGCCAGAACAAATGTGTGGCCTCATCACTGTAGACCTGATTTGGATTCTTTTCAGGTTACACAATACTCCCTGAGGATGGATACATTGGTGACAGTGTCTAGTGTAGCACAGGACCTTTAGAATACGGTTCTTGGGCATTTCTTTCCTTTTCACACTGGTGTCATAATAAAGAATAGTGTGTGAGGAGGATTGCTGAGTTCGAGGTTTGCCTGAGCTACAAAGTGAGCTCAGGGCCAGCCTGAACTACAAAGCGAGACCCTGTCAAAAAAAAAAAAAAAAAAAAGAATAGTGTGTGAATGGGGGAGGCAGTGTTCAATCCAGGTTTGCCATTTCAAACCATGATCTTTCAGCAAGCAAGTGTGATCAGAGCTCTTAGAATCTTAATAATATACAAAGTATTTGATCTTTGATCTCTGTCTTTTTTGGTAGTGTGTGTGTGTGTGTGTGTGCGTGCGCGCGTGTGCGTGCATGCATGTGTGCGTGTGTGTATGAAAACTGGATTTCTAGAGACAAACTACTTGAAACCCTTCAGTTGTATTGCAAACTTGAGAACAATATGTGCAACTTACTATTGCCCTTTTCTCCTTAAGAAACAAAAGAGGAAGAGATATGGAATTTATTGGTTAATTGAGATGGTGTTGGTGAGTTTATCTGGGGTCATGTGGGATGTCAACATAACTGTATCAATAATATTACACTGAGCTCTGAGGCAAATGTTATCCTTTCAATAGGCATGGTATTCTGCAAGAGATATCCCTTTCAAAGTGGCATTACCCATGACCAGAATGGTCTCTATTAAGTTTTATAGATACTGCAATATCTTCTCGTGGAGTGTTAGAAATGAAGCCAGTGCAACAAATTTAAAGCATTAACATAACTTCCTAACTGGACATTTACACCCTAGTTAGATGAAGCACTCTCAACGTCTGGACTTTGAATACTGAAGATCAGGTTAGAATATATTTGTTATTCTCCATTTAAATACAATATAAACTTAACTGCTGGCAGGATATTTTCCAAGGTTTTCCCAATACCTCATCATTATTTCCCACATACCAATTTAGGGTACCACTTTGCAAGAAATTGTTTTCTTTACAAACCCTTGCTTGGATACTTCTAGTATCATTACTTCTAAATGTAAAACATACTAAGCACTAATATTTTTATAGAAGACCCTGAGCTCCTACCTGTTAAATCATTTTATAAAATTGATTTTATTGGTACATTTTATATACACATGATGATCACAGTAGACATCAAAAATTTGTACCAGTACAGGACACGACTTAATTCTCATTTTTCCCATTGCCTTGCCCCTTACAACCTATATGCACAAACTTTGTTTCCTTTTTATAACATCACATTTTTTATTTCCCCTCCTTACTTACCCTTGCCCCTTTCCCTTTCAATATTTTCTTAACACTTCTATTTGTGAGATATTAAAAGAAAGAGAAATTAAAACAAACTGAAAGCATGTTAGTACACACCTTGAGTTCTTAATCTGTGTTGAATGACCTGAGTTACACTCCAGTTTTGTAAAAGTTGCTAAACTCTGCATGACAAATATACAGAATATTCAAATAAACCAAATAGTTCTTTCCTGTGAGTGCTGAAAGACCAAGGATAAGCTGAGCTAGATCGGCCTACTGTAACAATCTCTTACTAAATATCATTAGGTTTGACTGCAACCTGCTGTTCTAGTATATGCTAAACAGCAAAATGCCTTCCCTGGAACAGGAGGTGGACCATTTTCACATGTGCTCTTAGAAAGATACAGTTTCAGCTTTTAATATATCTGTGGGTGAACTTTGGTTTCTAAATCATATTGTGCTCAAGACTCTCTTTGAAAAAAAGCATATTACTTAAGTATATACATGGGTTCACCTTGTGTGTGGGACAGTCAGACACTTTCCCATCTCTGGAACAAAGTACCTGACAATGTCAATTTAATGGTAAAGAGGTTGGCTTTGCCTCGAGGGTCAGGGCATGGTTGTGAAGCAGAGGGACACAGCACAGAACAAGCTGTACAACCAGGCAGACCAAGAAGCAGAGAAAGGAGGGTCTACGGACAAGAATATACCTTCGAGGGCCGGAGATTTAGCTCAGTGGTTCTGGCGCCTGCCTAGCAAGCGCATGGTCCCTGGTTCAATCCCAGTAACCACATACAACAATACTGGGCATGGTGACTCACGCCCACCGGCAAATCAGTATCACACACCACAGTGATGGATTATACCTGTCATCCAAGCACTCAGGAGGCAGAGGCAGGAGGATTGCTGAGTTCAAGGCTTGCCTGGGCTACACAGTGAGCTCAGGGCCAGCCTGAACTACAAAGTGAGACCCTGTCTAAAAAAAAAAAAAAAAAGTCAGAGCTAAGATTTCTGCTCACTGCACAACTACTTTATCACACCCTAGCCCTTCGGTCCAACTCTTCCTGGATACCTAACAGTCCTAATTATGTTTGGCTCACTGTCAGCAGTTTCTGGGTGTCTGTTGGTAGCTTGGCTTGTATACCTTTCTGCCTGTCTCTTCACCACTTCCCTGGTCACTGAGACGCAATACCCAGTGCCCACAACTTAAGTTTATTTTCACAGGGATTCATTCCAGCTGGTTCCAGGTCGGGAACAGAACTGCACAGGTACATGGCACAAGCAAAGGCGCTCCACTGATGGCAGCGAGAGAAGGGAGTGACACCCTTCCAGTCACAGCCCCAGTCACCTGCCTTTTCTGTTGGGGCTTCACTTCCTAAAGCATCTTTTGCTATAAACTCATCACTGGGTTAATCTACCTCCTAAAAGCTCCATCTCTGAACAAATGAGGATGCAGGCAAACAGTCTAATCCGCAGCAGCCTGCTCTGCCTGCCCTCTCCTAGCCAGATGCTAGTAATTATTTACGGGACATTTCCAATTGCCTCCTCTAGGAAGTTCTCCACGACTTTCTCAGCCTTCTCCCATATTATTCTCTCTGCATAGAGTATACTTTATTACAACTATTTTTTCTCAGACTGACTCCCATATCTTTGCATTTATTTTCTACCTCAGGAAAATATTTTCTAAATATCCCTATTTAGAATAACACTAAAAATATCAGTTTTTCTGGTAACACTAACACTAAATATCAGTATTTAACGTATTATGCTATTTCATGTAAATAACACTAAACATTAGTATCTCTTAACAGGGAGAAGTAAAGTATTTTGGAGTACTTAGTATACAAATATTTGTGGGCTTCTCTATCATTTCCTTATTAACTTTTAATCTAAATTTACTGAGGTTAGTGAACATATTCAGAAGGATTTTAGTCATTTATATTTTGTTGAGACTTGCTTTATGACCCAACATATGAGCTACTTTTGTAAACGTTCCATGTGCACTTGGAAATAATGTGTATGCTATAGTGTTTAGGCTCAGTCTTCTATAAATGTCAATTAGCTCATTTTTGTTAATTGCCACAGCATATGCTGTCAGTGCATCACACGTGTCCCTGACAGAGAGTCAAGAGCTCTGCATGACTAGCTCTCTGAAGGAAGTGTACCTCAGGAAGTGTTTTCCAGAAAGGTGGGAGGTCATGCCGCCTATGGACATGCAGAAAACCAGAAACGCTGTAGAATTTCCACCCCTAGAGAGCAACCCTTAAAGGAGGACACCTGGAAGTAGGTGTATGATTTTCCTAGGCCGATTTTCCCTTATCTATTGGTTGGGTTAGTACTGAGGAATTTCTTTTTTTAACTTTTTCTCATAAATGAATCAAATTAATATTCTCCATCACCCATAGCAGTATGCAGTACTAACTGGCCCTTCCTTGCTTTAAATTTCCCCACTGCAGCATTTTCTGAATCTCCTAAATCAATAACAAGCATTTACACATTGGAAAGGGCCAAACTAAGACTCTTTCTATCATGTTTTCTGATATGAATATAATTTGTGTATTTCTCTTATGATCATGTGAGTATATATATATGACATTTATTTATGCAGCTTTAGACTTATTCCTTTCCATTTTCATTTTATTATTATAAAGTTTTCTTATTTTCTTTCCTTTTTTTTTTTTTTTTTTTTTTTTA
>PVIC010051993.1:0-12310 GCA_004025085.1 Thryonomys swinderianus | reverse complement strand
GGCTGCAGGGTGCAGGCCATTTCCAGTGGACTGAAGGCCGCCCAGCAGCACACTGTATCCCGGAGCTGTGCAGTGAGGAGTCAGACATAGAGGTAACTCATAAGCTCAAAGTATCCAGTATAGAATCTAACAAACCTTTTTTGTCTTATTTACTGTGTTTAATACTGATATTGGCATTTATTGTATTATGGTAACAAAGTATCATGAATTATAATGTATAGATGCAGTGATTATAAGGATTTCTATATTTTTTCTTGCTAAATAAACTTTTTTGTAATTATAAAAAAGTATTTTAAAGAACTCTTATGAAAATCATTTTCCTTATTTATAAAAGAGGGATAATTATGCCTTGTGTGCGGTACTTCAGAATTTGATGACATAACACATATATTGATCAGTATTCTAGACCCTGAAACATGGGAAGCACCCAATAAAAGCTAACTGTGCTGTGGCAGCATTGATCTATGTTATATGTTTTTAAATTACCTTGTTTTTTTTTTCAGTAATAAAGCACAGGACATAACACTGGCAAAATGTGGAAGAGTGGTTTAAAACTACACTCACAGCCCCAAGATATGGGATAGAGAATACAGTCTGTGGTTTCACAGACACTGAATGGCACTGGGAGAAATAGTCCCAGCAAGGTTTGCATGTATGTGTGTGTGGCAAGGTGGCATGAGAAAGTGGAAGAAAACATTTACACTTCAAGAATTTTAAGAATGAGAGATAGAAATGGTTTGAGACTCTGTGGAAGGGGACTAGGTTATTATGGATGATGGGACACCTGAGCCCTTCTCCATAGTTGGTGACTGTAAAGTCTTCAGACAAGAGGACTCCGAGTTATGCTCACTTATTTACTCTCTGCAGTTATGCTGGTGTATGTTATTTATTCTAAGTGATTTCAGCATGGACCATGGGATTTTGTACATGTGATGGTTCAAGCCACCAGGGGCCATCAGTTGCCTATTGGAGACTTCCTTCTTCAGAATGTTCAGTTGACATTAGATCAAGAAAGTCACCTTCGGGCCGGAGGGTTAGCTCAGTGGTTCCGGCGCCTGCCTCACAAGTGCAAGATCCTGAGTTCGATCCCCAGTAACCACATATAATGCTGGGCATGGAGACTCACGCCCATCAACAATTAATACTGCATACCACAATGCCGGGCGTGGTGGCTCACACCTGTAATCCCAGCACTCAGGAGGCAGAGACAGGAGGATTGCTGAGTTCGCGGCGGCTTGCCTGGGCTCCATAGTGAGCTCAGGGCCAGCCTGAACTACAAAGCGAGACCCTGTCTCAAAAAACAAAAAACAGAAAGTCACCTTCCAGAAGTGCCTACTTCAAGCTTGCCATTGATGGTGTTTCAATCAACACTCGGAGTTTCACTGTAATTTTCCCGCACTGAATACTGGAATAGGCTTTGCTCACTTGTTTTTTGTGGCACCAGGGATTAAACTCTGAACCTCATGCATGCTAGGCAATGGGTCTACCTACCACTCAGCTACACCCCCAGCCCACCACAATACACTTTTATTGGTGAAATTAGCAACTTTTAGATAGGAGAAGAAATTCAGTAATAAGCTTTCTTCCTACCTGTGGCTGATGCTGTTGGCATGCCACCAATGTCCCCTCACCCTTATACTTAGGGTACCAGACCACAACCAAGTGTCAGCAGATGTATTGACTAGCCTATGGGTTTCTTTCTGCCACTGAAGCCCACTTCTCTGCCATCCAAAAGTACCAGAAAACTGGCTTTGTTTGAAAAGCCCTCAACAAATAATTATCCACAATAGCTACATAAATTTCCTAGCTCTTACCCATCAGATGGGATAATTCAGAAGTATATGTTCTATACTGGTTCTTAGTGTTTTTCCCACACATTTAAGCCCTGCTTGCCTATCTGCAGTTATAGTTGGTGGAAGACATTCATTTTACTAGTTGGCTTTTTCTCCTAAAAATCACTTATTTACTCTCTTAGGGATGATTCCTCCGCCTCCTGATAAAACTGTCTGTTTAAACCTTTTTAAATTATCTGTTTAAAATCCAAATAGAGACATGAATAGGGCATAAGAAAATAGCCTATAGGCTAAATACCTATAGCCTATGTACACCAGATCTAGGTTCAAGTTCTAAATGATTTCATGTCCAGCTTTGAGGAGAAGAGATTCAATTACATGTCTTTGGAATTCAGATAAATCTTTCAAGCAAGGAGTTTGTTGGAACCCCTTAAAGAACAGACTGGAAGTTTCCCAAGCTCACAGGTTGGATAAACTGTTTCTGTGCTTTCTTTAGGAAATTAATAAATGTCCATGTAAGTGATGAAATTTGTTCTACTACTTGCATTCTGTTAGCAAGTTGTAAGCATAGTAATTAATACTTCCCCATCTCAAAGTTTCATCTGTCAGGTGAATTTCAGAATTGTGCATATTGGTGTGGATCATTTTGCAATTGCAGGGAAATGAGTTATGAAGCAAAGCACTAAGACTTTTAGAACCTAGGCAAAAGACTCTGGCTCAGCATGCCCTTAACAACCGTGACAGTTTCCAAGAGCCCATGTGGGCTTCAACAGGACATGTGTACAGCACTAGTCACCGAGTACTAAACACATCCCCAGAGTACTGCTTCAAATGCCTGCACTGCATAGAGTGTTCAGACCTTTTACACTGCTTTGGGAAGGAGCAGGAAGAATTACACCAGCTCAGAGCAAATTCAGTGAAATATAGTAAAATTAAGGCACATTTTACTTCTTGCACCCAGATTTGTAAATATGAACTCATATACTTACAGCAATTTAATTTGTCTGTTTTCCTACAGTTAATCAAACCTATAGCCTGAGTTACTAGATTTTCTAAAATATCCATTGATTTAACCTATACTCAAATCCTTTCCCACCTCTATGACTTCTCCCCTATACCAACTGTCTTTCTGACTGGGACCCTGCCACACCTCTTAACTGATTTTCTTCACCACTTATTCATGCAATCTCACACTCATAACCTCTTCTCTCCTAAACTACTGCGATCTTTCAAAAACCCAGGTATGAATATAAGATATCTTCCAATGTCTTCTCATTGCTATCAAGGACAGAACTGAATCCCATAAGGCTTCAAAAAGCAGCTCCTGCTGACCTCTCCTGGGGATCCCTATGCATTCCACCTGGGACCCTTCTGGGCTCCAGACACACCATCTATCTTCTGTCTCAGTCTGTTTTCTGCTGCTACAACAGAATATCGGACTGAGTAGCTTATAAAGAAAAGAATTTTCTCCCTCATAGTTCTGGAGTCTGGAAAGTCCATTATCTAGGTAGAGGCACCTAGTGAGGGCCTCCTTGTCACATAATATGGTGAAGGGCTTCAATAGTGAGATAGCTCACCTTTCCAAGAAAGCTACTCCTTGAAAGATTAACCCACTTCCAAGTTAATGGCCTTAATTGACTCACAAGGGCAAAGCTGGATAATCTAATAACTTCTTAAAGGCCCCACCTAACAACAGTGTTACAAGACAATTAAATTTCAACATGAGCTTTGGTAGAAACTTTTAAACCATACAGATCTTTTATACTTAGAATGCCACATAAATTTCCCAACTTCTTCTTGCTCACTCTTCTCATCTAGTCATTCATTCTTCCTTCAGTTATCAGCCCAAAGCTTCTTCCACAGAGAAATGATGTACCACTAGTACATCATTGCCCTAGGTTCCAGCAGGACCCTGGGTCACTGTTGTAGAGTGAAAAATGACCCCTCAAAGGATCATCTAATCCCTGGAGCTTATATACATTACTTTCTATAACAAGACTTTGCAGATGAGATTAAATTAAGGATTTTGAAGTGGGAAGATTATCCTGGATTATCTAGATGGCTTCTGTATATAGATCATGTGCCTTGTAAAGCAGAACCAGAGGGTACTGTGATTTACACACAGAGGAGAAGGCCAAGTGAAGGCAGAGCATGGAGACTGGAAGGTTTTGGTCTTGAAGACTAGACTCAGAAAGCCATGGGCAAGGAAGGCCAACAGCCACAAGAAGTCAGAAGAGCAAGAAAAATATTTTTCACTAGTGTCTCCAGAGGGAGCATAGTCCAGTGATACACAGTTTTGAACTTCTAAATTCTAGAACTGATAAAGAGTAAATTTCTGGTGTCTTGAACTACCAAGTTAGTAGTTCATTACAGTGATCTCAAGAAACTAACACATTCTTATAGCAAGTATTACAGTTCATTACATATTAGTGTTATTATTTGGTGTCTATCTGTCTATAATCCTAAACCAAAGGTTCTTAACCTAATCTACAGAGTTCAAAAGATCCAATAATTTGGAGAAGAAAAACTTACATATTGATTTTCACTATATTTTATTAAAACTTAGCTTTCCCTTGTATTAGATATGTAGATAAATCATGGTAGCACTAGCTGTACCTGTGACTTTGTTACCAAGGGAAATAACAGGTATTTTCATGACAAAGTCTTTGTAAATATCTCAATATATTATTTCCACTCACCACTACCATGATATTAATTAGACTCATGACTAGATCTTCTTATTTAAATATTAGTAAATAGCCACATATTTCACTGCCTCAGAAATATCTTAAAAATATTTTAGTAACTGCTGCAATTTAGTTTCCTTCATGAGCTTAGTGTTTTGTTTTATGGATTTGTAAACATGATTCTGGAAGTGTCCAGGGACCTCACCAAGTTTCAAAAGGTTCTATGTCACAAAAAAGTTGAGATCCCTATGTTGAATTCTAGCTTCAATGGTTTTAATCACCATTACAATCTGTACATCTAAAAGACCACCTGGTGCCTAGTAGGCACTTAGTAAACACTTATTCAATAAGTAAGTGAATTAGTGGATGAATCATCAAAAATATAAAGACATCACAAAGGAAATTCGCTACCAAAAACTGGCCTCTCCCTCTCCCTCTCTCTCTCTCTCTCCCCAAGAAGGCAACACACGTGGAAGAAAAATCCAGAACTTCCACTGGGAAGCTCATTTAGTACTTTTAGCCAGAAATCCAGAACAGTCTGTTCATTTTGAAGAAGTGTCTCCTCTGACTAAGCCAGTAATTTCTCACATACTTAGGAATGATAAAGAAACTAAGCGAGTCATTCAATGTTCTAATTATCTACTGTCACATAACGCACCACCCCAAACGCAATGGCATAAAAAACTATGTTGTGCTCATGAACTCTGTGGGTTACAATTTCAGACAGAGACAACAAGGATGGCTAGTCCTTACTCTCTAATGTCTGTTTTGCAATGTGCCTCAGGCTAGGGAAACTTAAGTAACCTGGACTAAAGTCATCTGGAAACTTTTTCACTAATGTTTCTGGTACTTGAGGTGAAATCATTTGGAGGCTCAGCTCCCCAGGAGTGATTGACCAGAATGCCTATTATAGTTGCCTTGGGGACATGGGCTTCTCTAAACAAAACAGTTGGCTCCTGAAAGGGAGAGTTCTAAGAAATAATATCCAGAAAATAAGCACTTCAAGAAAGTTAGGGGAGTCTGTATGACATTTTGTGACCTAACCTCAGAGGTCACACACATAACTTATTTCTACTTTACTTTGGTCAAAACAGTCACAAGCCTGCTCAGAATCAAGAGTAAAGAAATCAGATCCCCAACTCTAATACTTTAAAGTTAGTCAGAAAATTTAAAGCTATTTTATTTAAAAACCATAACAGTCAGGTTAGGGTAAGAGGTGTCAAAGGCAAATCACCCATGTATTTGAAATCCTGTAGGAACTTCCCTTGAATGAGCTGGAACCTTCACTGAATGTAGATGAAGCTCCGGATGTTTGATATCGACTCAGTTGAGAAATGATTCATGTGATTGTTGCTGCCACATCCAGAGGATGAAATGGAAGGGAAGACAGCTGAAATATTAATCTATGGAGGCCTGTCTTTTCATAGGGTCTTATAAATTATACAAAGCAAGTCACTGGTTCGAAGTGGATTAGCTGCCCATCATGTAGGCAAGGTCATGGCCCTGTGCACTAGTTAAGGAAGATTGTTTCCCTCTAGTTTAAATGATAATATAGCTAGAGAAACTTTGAACTTAAACACAAGTAGGCAAGCTAAGATGAAATTTCTTATCATAAAACCAAGTAAATTTTTTCACTTGAAGACAGTGCAGTGATTTCTTAAGTTCCAAAGAAATGAAGTCAGAAGTGAAAAATAAATCAAAATTTTAGTTAATTACCACCCATAGAATTTAAACTCAACCACCTTTCCAAATCTCTCTAGAGGCAAATTCCTGGCTATAGTGACTTCACAGTGGTCCATTTAGGTCTTTGAAAATTATTACATGACTGACATAATGCTGTCAGTATAATGGCGATTTTATGGTCACGTGATCATATATTGCTTTTGAGGGGTTCTTTTAAATCTTTAAGGGAAACTTAACATCTAGTATTTAACTTTTATCTTCCTAATCACACCTTAAGATGGGAAGACGATCTTATAGATAAAGAAAATGGATAACAGATTTAATAAATTGTGCTAGAATAGCCAACAAATAACTGGCAGAGCAGACCCAAGAATCAACACTTGTTCTACTTCTCAGGCCTGTCCTGCAATGGCTTCTTTGGTGCTCAAGTGAACACCATCTCCATACTAGTGATGCTCACAGTTTCTTCTCACGAATAGGCTCATAAAAATCACAGACCAAAGGATAAGAAAGCAGAGGCTTCAACTCCTTCCTGGCAGCTTGTCTCTCAATGTTCTCTAGGCATGCCTTAAATTTTGGGGTACTTATGACTCTTTAGTGCTTTGAACTGTAACAAAAGACACCCTTGTAATAGTCTTTCCAATTGCTAAGCTTACAAAATGAAGAGTGACCTCAGATACTTTCCTACACACTGCCCCTAGTAACTATAATTAACCTAGGGCCAATCACCCTTCTTAAAGCTCATAATTTTGTCACCAGCACCAGGAAGTTATCTTAGAAGTCATTTGAGTCCTTTTCTATCCCATGTCTAACATCAAATTCTAGTTTTCATAAACGTGCTTCTCAGCTCTGGATGTACAGCTATTTAATAGTTACATTAAAAATTTGAAAACCAGTAAGACCAACTCACTCCTATGGTAGTGTTTACAAATTTCTGCAGTGTAAATGGCTTCATCACAGTGAACCTGAGCTAGTTACATGATGTTGCTGAATGTACAGTGAGAAAAGAGATGTAAAAACCCACCCTTGTGAGCCAGTTCAGCCAGCTCTAGCACACCACTGAGTTATCCCTCTAGTCCTCTAACGGTTCACTGTAATTGATTTTACTTCACACTGCATCATTTTACAGGAGAATTTATACAGTATCTATCTTCTCTGTCTCCTTTTTGGTCTTGAAGTCCTGCTGTACCTACTACCCATTTCTTACCTCCTTGCTATTCAATAACAAAAGAAATTTTCCAGAAACAGACACTTGACTATGTCTTCTTGCTTCTTGATACTCAAACCTCACTCTTTTGCTCAAAACAAATCTCAAGATTCACAGGAAGGTCTACAATATCCATCTGGGTTTAGAAAAGTGATTTTCAATACTGATTGGACTTTGGAACAGTTCAATAATTTTTGTCTTCATTTACAAATTTTTAAATTAATCATGGAGTTTGGAGATTAAGTTTGACTTTTAAAAACAATTTTTTAAAAATATTAAAAGCAGGGCCGGAGGGTTAGCTCAGTGGTTCCGGCGCCTGCCTCGCAAGCGCAAGGCCCTGAGTTCGATCCCCGGTAACCACATAGAATGCTGGGCGTGGAGACACGCCCACCAACAATCAACACCGCATACCACAATGCCGGACGTGGTGGCTCACGCCTGTAATCCCAGCACTCAGGAGGCAGAGACAAGAGGATTGCTGAGTTCGCGGCGGCTTGCCTGGGCACCATAGTGAGCTCAGGGCCAGCCTGAACTACAAAGAGAGACCCTGTCTCAAAAAAAAAAGCAAAAAAAAAAAATATTAAAAGCATTATTTATCTTGATAACAGTGTTTTGAGATGTCTTCCTAAATTTTGTCTGAGGATGATACTTCACTCTAGTCTCTCCAATGCCACCCAAAGAATTTTTAAAATCTCTGTGTCAATGTAGCTTTTCTACATTCATTTCAACAGGATCTCTGGAGGTCCAAAGACCTCCCTATTTAAAGCTTCCTAGTTGATTCTAATGCTCAGCCAGGTTTGAGAGTGGCTGGTTTTATTCACTAACTTCTTGGCTTAATCTCTTATCATGTAGTCTTACATTTTTTGATCCAGCAATAATTAACTGTAAATCTTGGAACACACTATTTTCATACCCCTAGAACTTTCTTTTGCTATTCTTGTTACTTGCTCCCTTTTGTACTTATTGAAACAGTCTTCATTGCATACATTCTGTAAGATGTTTCCGTGGGCTTCCCCCATTCTTAATCACTAACTGTTAGTCAACGACTGTTGTGTAACAAATTAGCACAAGATGGGGATCAGGAACCTGAGGACTGCTTAAGCTGAATCCTCTGATTCAGAGTACTTCATGAGTTATATCAAGTTATTAGGCAGGATTCTGGGCTCCTCATGTCTGACCCTTCCTCCTTCATTTCTGCTACCAAAAATGAGGGCTTGAGGCCAGGGTTTATTGGTAGTATTCTGCCTCTTTTCTCTCAGCTCTGTACTTATCCTTCTGCTCTGTGTCACTCAAGGTTGGAATCCTACAAAAACAATTTCCCAGACTCCTTTGCTAACTGGCTTTCAGGCAGTTTCTCCTAATGGTAAGAAGTGGTGGGTAATGGAAAAGTGAAAGAGAGAGGATATTTTTCTTTTCTCCATTTCTGGTTGCTTCTTAATCAGCAGTGAACAATTCCAGGCTTCAGTGACTTGGGTTATTCAGAGAGGTCTTGGAGTTTCTGCAACAGCTCTGTTCCTATTATGGCAAATGTTCCAACCATGCAATTGTAAGCAGATCCTGGGTGCTGGCCACATGTCCCCTGCCCTCTGTTTCTCCAGCCTAGTGGTATCTGTGACTTCCTGCAATTACTAATCTATGGATCCCTTGTAGGGTAGTTTCTTTGAAAGCTGACACTAAACTGGCATTGGACAGGCCAGGTATTTAATGAGATTGACATCAGCAAAAAGAAGCAGGAGGAACAAGATTGGGCAGAGGGAACATCCAAACATGACACAGGTCTGATGAAGCCACAGATAACAACACAAGAAGGTATGGAGTATGTAGGACCCAACAGTTATCTGGAAGTGGGACAAAGTAATACCTCAAGAGAGCGTGGCCATAGGCAAGATATTGTTTAAAGCGGAGGCAGACCCAAAAGATGGCTGATGGCTGGATGCTGTTTCCCTGCAGCACTCTCATAGCTGAGACAAATTTTTCCTTGAAGGGAATTCAGAATGGAAGCTCATGGTGCATACCAATATCTCCTGTCTGTAGTCTAACATGTTTGTAACCAATTCCATGTATCCACAACTGTGATAAGTCTTTCCATAAAGAGGATTCATGGTGGAGCCTTGTGGTGCTTACCACACAGTCCTCCGTCCAACACAATCACATGGATTCAATTTCTTCTCCACTGAATTACTTGGAGTGCTTAATGCAGTCTTGGCTGATCATGAACTAATACAAAAGGGACAGTGCCACTTATGCAATGAGAAGGTAGCAATACAAAGGGAGTTACCATCAGAGAACAGGGGAAAGCAAAAGAAAGGGGTCTCAGAAAAAAGACAAGGGTCAGAATTCAGGGACCAGCCTGTATGCTCACTACCCTTACAAACCCACAAGAGTCAGTTATGGCTCAGCAGCATTGGAGAGAGCTGACAACACAAAGAGAGCTTTGCAAGACTCCAAGCACAGGGAGGATGTTACTTCTAGTTTCCTAGGGAAAGTTGCAAGTCCCTCAGAGAGAGCCCTGAATTCATGATGCTAACATATATGGCCCCACAATGGTGGTAATTTTAAATTGGAAGACAGAATAAGAGAGGGGAAGGCATATGAGCCATGAGGGCTCCTTAAAAGTTTTCCCAAGTGCCTTGATGAGTGGACAAAAAGAGGATGGAAAACATGGCTGTGATTCAGCCATACTGCCACCCCCAAATAAAATAGCACTATATTTGTCAGAAAAAGTGATAGAAAGGATACTCAGTAGGCAGTTATCAGTCTTTGCCACAGGTAGAGATAAACTGGTAAATTTTGAGCACATTCTTTCTTGCCCAATCTAGAAGTTGACATAATTATGGCCCTCCCCTTAAATGGTATGTGTGGCAAACTCAAAATCCAAACCCACATTCTTAATCAGTTTTTCTACAAACTTCAGCTAAGATAATGAAACTTAGATGAAAATTATCAAATAAGGTTATTTGGTCTAGATAGAACTGTGGATAAGAAAAGACTCCAGGAGACCCACCCACTAAGCAGGCAGCCTTTCCTCCTGCTTCTCTCAAATGGCCATATTTTAGCTATGGCCTTTGGTGACTTTCTAAGGCCCTAGAAGGAAATCCTTAACACTGGGTACAGTGGACCTCTTGGAGAGGAAATAGTACCCCCAAGGGCTCTTCAGCTTTCAGTTCCATCTCCTACCCCCACTTGCTTGACTTTGTAGCCAGGTCAAGTTGAGTGGTTCACTGGTCCTGGCATTTATCCAACATCTTACCTGAATTGGGCCTGCTGCCAGCTGGATTTCTTGCCAGTCCCCCATGGTGATGGAGAAAAGGTCCCTTCATCTCTCTAAGCTCAACTCTAATGCCACCTTCCCTATAAACGTTTCTGAGAGTCTCCAGCTAGATGTAACTCTTCTCCTCTGAGAACTCATAAAACTTTGCTGTTACTCCATCAGAACGAGTATTATGATTAACCCGTAATATGGTTATTTGGCTGTGTGTTTGATTTCTTTTAGTCAGAATCTCTGTCTTATCTATTACTGTAAACCCAAGATCTATAAAAGTACCTGATACACCAAAGGTACTCAGTACATGTTCATTGAAAGAATAGAAGAGGTATGACCTAAAACTATCATAAATGAGTAAGTTAGAAAAAAAAAGTAGCACAGCAAATAGCACATTGCCAGTAATCCTCTTCAGAATACCCTCCTTCACTTTGAACACTTATGCCATTGTTTTTACTACTTTCTGAACCAGGTCTGGAAGTCCTCTCTCATGAGTGTCTTTATGAGGTGTGAAAACTACAGTGAATACTGTTGTCGAATGCCAGGCTGTGAAAAAGCAGGTTCTGAAGAACATTATGCTGAGTCATATCTACCTTAGTCACCAGATCTGCCGTGGTGTGACTCCTAGATCTTCCCCAAAGTCAAAATGGTAAGGAAAGGTAAATGTTTTGAAATGATTTAGGACAATGAGGTAACCACAATGGCACAACCAAAGTCAACCAGAAGTATTTTTACTGTAATACTTTTTTTAAAAGAATGGAAATATTCACAAATATTTTGATTGCAGCTTATATCAATGTAATATGAATAAATAAATGTTGTAAGTGATGAATTCAAAGTAGACATATGAACATACTGAAAGAGGAGGGGAAGACAGAAAGAAAGAAGGAAAGATGGAAGGAAAAAAAGGGAGGAGGAAAGGAAGGGAGAGAGGAGACAAAGGATGAAGAATGAATGAGTGACCCGCAGCTCCTTCTGGGTGAGCACTGGCTGGCATGGGCACTGACAGCCCCCAGGGTAGATAAGGCACAGATTCAGCAGTCCTCGTACCTTCTCCTTGTCAGCTTTTCCCTGACGGGAACCCTCTTTATGTCACTGCTCATTATCTTTTCTATCTCTGAGTTGTCTGAGTTCTCTTCCCCGCAGATCAAGACAGGGAACGCAACTCACCAGGCTCAGCATGACCATCGGGTAAGAACAAGCTGGTGTTGCCTGAATCCAGAGGGTGGCTGTGTGACTGTCTGGGCACAGGTCTCTCCAAGGTGGACAAAGGCAGGAACAGAATCCAAGAGGGTTTGGGCAGGTGGGACCTGTCACTTAAGGTGAAGGAGGCCTATGTTTTCCCACAGCAGGAACAGGTGATCAGGATACTTTCTAAAATTCTTTTGCAGTGCTGGAGATCAAACCCAGGGCCTTGTCATCGGGCCACATTTGAAGGCAAAAAGAAAAATTATCTTGGCTAAATACAAAAAAAGTCATATTTGATTGGATTTTAAACTAAAAATAATGCATCCAACTAAGCAACCCACTAATAAAATAAGCCAGATAAAGCAAATCCAAATCAAATAATCCGTAACACCTTAACTTGGAAAAGCAGCATTTTTTGTTAGAGTAAACCTTATCTCTTCTAAGACTACATTTACTTTCAGCAGGTTTCACAGAATCTCTCTGATCCTGA
>PVIC010051992.1:0-12304 GCA_004025085.1 Thryonomys swinderianus | reverse complement strand
AAGGTTGTGACTAAGAGCCAACAGGACAGCACAGATAGTATTGTACCTTGGAGCCATTTGGGACATGGTGCTGCTGTTCTTCGTGTAGCCTGGCTTTGACCCCAGCACCCCTCCCACTGTAGAGACAGAGATTTTTGATTGAAGCAGAATACTAGGAATAAATAAGAATAGTTTGGGCCAATCAAATACAGAGATTTATAGAGCTCTGAACAGAACTTGGCTAACATTTTCTATGATCTATCAGACAGGTTTTATCCAACTTTTCAAACTACAGAATGCCTATTTTACTTCAACTCTGCCACTGAAACATGAAAGCAGATGTGGGTAATCTGTAAATACACGTGAAAGTCCAATAAAACCTTATTTCCAAAACCAAGTGGCAGGCTTGATTTGGTCCATTCTTCCATCCATACTGTGGACAAAAAGTAGTGGTGTAGACAACTATTAATCCAATAGAAGACAAACAGAAAAAAGCAAATGGCAGAATGTACTAATAAGTGGCTTCATGACAGCTTAAGTCCAACTTTAAATCAATAAGCACATTAAAACCATGCTACCTGGTGGCTCATACCTGTAATCCCACCAATCAGGCAGCAGAGACAGAGGCAGGAGGATTGTTGCAAGTCTGAGGTTAGCCTGGGCTACATAGTGAGTTCAAGGTCAGCCTGAACTACAAACTGAAAGTTTGTCTCACACACACACACACACACATGCTACCAACCAAGTAAAAAGAGATTATCACAGAGGATTGAAATATCCCCCACAATATCCAACTATGCTGCCTACATGAAACACTTCATTTATTAGTAAAGAAGAATTCATTTGGATTTCATCTCTTTGTCCACTAATGACCTTTTTCTATTCTAAAGTCTAATCCAGAACCCCACATTATCTTTGCTTCTCATGGCCCCTAAGCCTCCAGTCTAATTCTTCTTTGATCTTTCTTTACTTTTTGATAGAGTATTCCCCTTGGTCTGTACAGTTTTCTTTTCATACAAAATGATAATACATTTTTGCAAGGATACACCAGAGATAAGGTGCCCTCCCCCATATACTATGTAAAGACATATGTAATGTCATTAAGTTCTGTTTCTGGTGCTATCACTATTGATTTCTTGTTTGTGGTGGTGTTTGACAGAGTTCTGCAATAGAGTTACTCTTTTATCCTTTGTGATTAATAAGGATCATTGTGAGATTCTTTGAGAATACATAAATAACCTATTTCTCTTTGAACATCTACCCACTTTAGTGTCCACTACACATAATCCTCCTTTAATGATCTACCTGTTTAATGACTACTCAGACCTACCAATGTGTGCCGTTTGGATTTATGAACTGCTGCTTACAATTATTGCAGTATTTTAAAAAATACAGCTCTGTACCCCTTGTTCATAGAGTCTCACGGTCTTTTTCTGTACAGTTTATCTTGTTTACACTGTATGGTAATTTTTGCTAATTTACTATTAATATTTAATATTTAGCTTTATGTTCTGTTTTACAGTAGTTCTGGGTGTCAAAGTTATGCAAATAAATGCAAAGTCAAGTTGGAGTTTCTGTTGACCATTTTTTTGTTCTTATTATTAAAATGTAAAAGTTTCAAAGAATTCATTTATCAACCAGTTCAATTAATGACTAGTTGCAAAACCATAACTTGGCTGTTAAATGAGAAATAACTACTAGACTTACAATAATTATTTTGCCATGAATAATTTTTATTGTAGTGTTTAATACTGTTGTATCTCCATAATTCTTCATCTACTTAAGAAGACAGAAAATCCACTTGATTATAAAAGCACAAATTCAGTACATGCTAATGTAGGGACAGTTAGAAGGGACTGTAGGGATGATATAGGACATAACCTGTGTGACCAATGGTTGTGTATTTACCACAAGCCTATTGTATGTTAGGTGCTTGAGGAAGCTAGCTCTTATGAAATTATTGCATGTACTCATTATGTGCCCCTTAGCTCCCAGACCATCCTCAACCCAGAAACAAAGGCTAAAATGTTCACTGGCTTAGATTACACCAAACAGTGAAACAGTTATTTTTAGAAACCAGCATACCCCTATGAGTACAGCGGTCCTTTGACCTTTAGGAAATTCACATCCTGTTGTTTGGCAGCTTTGCATTCATGACCTTGTAAGTAAACATTTCCTCACCTTACTTTCACTTCTGACTTCTGCTTTCTAGGAGTGATGGTGCTGGCTGAGTTCCTCATTCTCTGCTAGGGGCCTTTGGCTCTGAGCCAGCCTCCCCTCACTTCCTTGATCTTCACCAGAGTGGAGGTGAGAGACCCAGACATACCTGAGGAGGAACAGAAGGTGACTGAAGACCCTGGCCCTTCAAAGGCCACTTCGCTGATGCAGCACTAACACTAATCAAGATAGCTGGAGTACTGATATTAATAAAAGCCAAAGCAGATTTCTAAACAAAGACTATCTTACGAGGAAAACAAGTCATTTCATGAGAAAAGTGTCAGTTTCTCATGAGCCCATAACATGCCTAAACATTTGTAAACCTGACAAGATGAGGGCCGAGGGTTAGCTCAGTGGTTCAGGCGCCCGCCTCGCAAGCGCAAGGTCCTGAGTTCGATCCCCAGTAACCACATACAATGCTGGGCATGGAGACTCATGCCCACCAGCAATCTACCACATACCACAGTGCTGGGCGTGGTGGCTCACGCCTGTCATCCCAGCACTCGGGAGGCAGAGGCAGGAGGATTGCTGAGTTCAAGGCTTGCCTGGGCTACATAGTGAGCTCAGAGCCAGCCTGAACTACAAAGCAAGACCCTGTCTCAAAAAAAAAACAAAAAACAAAAAAACTTGACAAGAGAAAGAAAGAAAGAAAGAAAGAAAGAAAGAAAGAAAGAAAGAAAGAAAGAAAGAAAGAAAGAAAGAAAGAAAGAAAGAAAAGAAAAAAAGAAAACAGAGATAAAATGGAGCCGAGCGTAGTGGCTTATGACTGTAATCCAGCACTCAGGAGGCAGAGGCAGGAAGATTGCTGAGTTCAAGGCTTGCCTGGGCTACATAGTGAGCTCAGGGCCAGCCTGAACTACAAAGCGAGACCCTGTCTTGAAAGAGAGAGAGAGAATGGGCCAGGGATTTACCTCAAGTGGTACAGCACCTACTTTGGAAGCACAGGGCCAGAGTTCAATCCCCAGTACAGCAAAAAATTAAAATTTAAAAATTAAAAATTAAAAAAAGGAAAATACCCAATTATAGTAAGGAATGTCAATATCTTTGGGGGAGCAGGATCTTGTTATGTAGTTCAGACTGGCACTAGATTCACTAAGTAGCCCAAGCTGGACTTGAATTTAAGGCAATCCCCCTGCCTCCCAAGGGCCAGGGTTACAAGCATGCACTCACACACCTGGATCCTCTTACAATTCTATAGAAAAAGACAATTTTACAAGTCACTCCACAATAACAACAGAATAATATGTATTAGTTTCAAGTGCACATGGAAGAATATTGTCCTTTTTATTAATGTATATTTTGATTAATTTTTCCCTATTACTCCCTCCATTCATCTTTGTCCTCTTCTCTAATTATATACTTAAAAAGAATATTTTCATAGATGCATAATCTGAACAAATTTAAGTGAAATGAAGGAGATTAAAATTGTAGAAACTATTTTCCATGCCAAGAAAGGGAATATGTTTTAAAACAGACAATTGAGTTATCACTCAAGATTGTGCAGACTTTAAAAGGACAAAGGGGTAAGGGAAGATCACAAGCAACTTATATCCAATAAGTTCAATAACTTTGGTAAAATTAACAAATTTTCTGAAACAAAAAAGACTAACAAAGTTCACATAAGAAACTGATAAACTAAAAAGCAATATACTTATTAAACAGATTAAATGAGATAAAATCTCCTCCACTAACTTCAAGATCAAATGTTTTTTAAAGAATTTATCCAAACAGTCAAGGAAGAAATAATACCAATTTTACACAAAGTTTTACAGAATATTTAAGAGGAGGAAATATTTCCCAATTAATCCTTTGGGACTGATGTTACTCAGTTTTAAATAATGAAAAATATCTGGTTGTGAACAAGCCTGTAATCTCAGCACTTGAAAGGCTGAGGCAGAAGGATTACTAGGAGTATGAGAACAGCTTGACCAACATAATGAACTCAAATCCAGTATGAACTGCACAAAATCCTGATTTTTAAAAAAGACAAAAAGTTCTGAGAAAATTAAACTATAAACCAATATTCCTCAGGAAAAAAAGGTGCAAAAACTCTTAACATTATAAATTGAATCTGGTAATACAAAAAGAATACACAATGATCAAGTGGTAATTATCCTGAGAATAGGAGGTAGACTAACATTTGAAAAGCAATCAATGGAGTTCACCATGTTGTGCAGAATCATGGTAATTTTCCCAGTGTTTCTTCAGAGGCCACAGTACAGCCAAGGAATGAGCTTGCAGTACAGCCTCAGATTTCTACCTTACAAGCTACACACAAAAACTATGCATACATGGGCCGGAGGGTTAGCTCAGTGGTTCCAGCGCCTGCCTCGCAAGTGTAAGGACCTGAGTTCAATCCCCGGTTACCACATATAATGCTGGGCGTGGTGGCTCACGCCTGTCATCCCAGCACTCGGGAGGCAGAGACGGGAGGATTGCTGAGTTCGCAGCGGCTTGCCTGGGCACCATAGTGGGCTCAGGGCCAGCCTGAACTACAAAGCGAGACCCTGTCTCCAAAAAGCAAAAAAAAAAAAAAAAAAAAACTATGCATACACTCCTAAGTGATCTAATTTCTTAACACATCATAATGCCATTTCCCCCATTCAAATAAAATGTCAAAAATAACATCAATTTTGATTCTTTTGACCGCTAACAAATAAATCCTTATGTATTTGTTAGTTTTACCCAGAAGCAGTACTTTTAGCAAGGCCAAGAGCACAGGACTCTGTCAAACAAAAACACTGTGTCAGTCTTCAAATAACCCTAACTGACACAGATGAATGACAGGACTGCTTGTGACCTGATGCAAGTGTCTCTGGGATTGATGAAAGATCTCCTCATCACATTACAATCAAATATAAACATCTTAGCATTTCACCCTCAGGGGCAGCTCTCTCTCTGACTCACCTGCTGCTCTTTTGTAATGTACTGATTCTTCTTTTTTCTATATTATTTGATTATTGGTAGATTCTTTTTACTCCCTGAAGTACCAGCCCTACATATACTGTGCACTGCAAGGCATTTCCACAAAGCTAAAGAGGAATAGCCAACAAACCTTAAGGATGCAGAACTGGCATTGGGAAAAATATAATAACATTCTTGATGAAAGTTCATCAAATACAAAATAAAGGGGAAAACCCATACCCTGATAAAGAGCGTCTACCAAAAATTCTACAAGCAATGTAACACTTAATGGTAAATGAGTGAATGTTTTCTCCCTAAGATTAGAAAACAAGGAAATCTGCTCTTACCACTCCTACTCAATACTGCATTGGAGATTTTGGCCAAAGCAATAAGAAAATCAAACTGGAAAGAAAAAAATAAAACTGAACCTATCACCCAACTTGATTGTGTAAACAATCCTATAGGAACTACCAAAAGAGCTCCCACAAATAGTAAATGACTTTAGGATACAAGATACAAGACCTACCCTAAAATTGAAAAGAATCTCAAGACAAAAAATAAGCACAGGAAGAACAAAAAGGTCATTAGCAGTATGGGATATCTGCCCTGAGCCCTTTCTAAAGGTTTCAGCCAAAAAGCACGAATTGCCTGGCTTTGGGATTGCCTTCTGGATTGTGATCAGAATCAGCTCTTGGAGAAAGCATGGAGTTCATCAGCTCTAGGAAAAACACCACACCATAATATGCTCACATCAACACCACCCCAAAGAGGAAGAACCTTCAGCCACGTAGAAAGCTTTGCAGTGGTCACAAAAAAGGCAATTGTTCCCTTCTGCTTTGTAATTCTTACGTCTGTTTCCTGCTGCACCACCTCAGGACTCCACTGGTCTCCACTGCGGTAATAGCTTCTCTGCGCGTGTAGCCACTGTGTCAAACAAGCCTAGAAGGCGGGAGGCCAGGGATCACTGCTGTGATGATAGATTTAGGCTCTGGGTGGCACTAGCGTTCCACACATCTTTTAATGGGCACCAAAGGAGCTGAAAAGAAAAACAAAACCGCACGCGTAAAACTCAAAAGCTGGGTGCGGTGGCCCAAGTGTGCAATCTGAGCAACTATGGGGACTGGCTCAGGAGGAGAGTGAGTTGAGGCTAGCTAGCCTGGAGCATAGAATGAGACCCTCTCTCTAAAAACAAAAATAAAGCCAGAATATCCGCAAACCCCAACAAAAATATGCAGCTGTGAAGCAGAGACAGGGGATGTAGGGGTGGCCCAGTGCACAGCACTTGCCCAGCACAGGCAAGGGTTTACCTCTGATCTCCCGTGTAGCAAAGACAGCAACAAGTAACATTGTTTCAGAGGTTGCAGTCTGATCGGAAATCTTCCAATGCAGAAACATGATAAACACAATTGAAGAAAAAAGGAAATTACTTTAGGAGGAACCCAGAGAGTAGGAATACGCCTCAAAGGAAGGCATCAGGGGCCAGATTTGACCCATCACATCACAGTAACGCTACTCAACTAGACACAGTTACAAATATGCTTTACAAATATCCTATACATCTCTCAGATCAATCAATTGAAAACAAGGGTGTCACATGACTCCACTTAATATTTTCCTTCTAGGAATATAGCATTGAAAGGTGAAAAATTTCAACCTCTAAAAAGAAAAGTATTGGGCATGCACAGTTTACAGCCTGAAGTGCTTAGGTATCTCCTCTCTCTTCCCTACAGGTGGAACTAGCAATTCAAACAGGCCCTTAGCCATGGACACATACTTAAAACAAACCCATTGCTACAGACTATGGCATGCCAGTTCCAGTATTTTGCAAACATATGCAATCCTCCTTTATTAGTTACCAATTGCATTTATAAGTATTGACTCAGAAGAACCAAGGAAGAATATCAACAGTAATGTGAAGATGTGTATGACAGTGCTTTCTGGGATAACACGCTAACAACCCTGAATGTGCTAACACAATGTAACATCATGACATTTCCTCCTAGGTGCTACCAAGCATTCACATGCTGTCCCTTCTATCTGGAAATTAATTCTAGATGTCACTATTTCACCTGAATCATAAATATACACACCTCAGGTCGCATTTAAATGTCACCAATTCACGACACCTTCTCTCACTCTCTGGCATGATTTTCCAACATTACTGAACACCTATGGTCACCTGGATTACCTTATCACACTTTCATGCTCAAGATAAAAGAATTTCTCAATTTCTAGCTCTGAGGATAGAGATGAGCTTTGTTCTTAGTTATTACTGTATCTACTGTATTTATTACTGTATCTGTTGTTACTGTATTTCCCAAAAAATGAATATAAAACTCACAGTAGAAACAACGTGAGAAAATAAAAAAGGACAAGATTCTGTGAGAACATGAAAGAAGAGAGTGTGAAACCAACCACTTCAATGAAAGACATGAAACTTTATTTGGAAGAGCTTAAATTAAACAAAGGAATTTCCCAGACAATGTTAAAAACAACACTGCTGGTGGAGAAAGCAGTTTGGACCAAAGGTATATCGGTGTGCTGCACATGGAGACGGCACCATTATATTTTGTCAGACTATAGACCATGAAGGTTCTGAAAGATTTATTGCTCTCGTGTCTGTAGAAGCCTCATAAATGTTTCAACACCATTCAGGTGATGGCAGCTGCTGGGAGGAAAAGGTGTAGATTTTACTTTGATTCCTCTTAGTTTCAGAAAGTTCTAGACTGCTATACTAACAGATTTTTGGCAAAGTACTATACATCTCATGTATATTTCTTCACATCTGCCATAGACAAGAGAGGTAGCTGCAATCTGTTAACCAATAGCAAGTTGGTCTATGGGCTCATATTTCATTAATAATCCAGGTGCACAGGCCAGAAGGTTAGCTCAGTGGTTCTGGTGCCTGCCTCACAAGCGCAAGGTCCTGAGTTCGATCCTCAGTAATCACATACAATGCTGCGTGTAGTGACTCATGCCCACCAACAATCAATACCGCCTACCACAGTGCCAGGTGTGGTGGCTCATGCCTGTAATCCCAGCACTCGGGAGACAGACACAGGAGGATTGCTGAGTTCGAAGCTTGCCTGGGCTACATAGTGAGCTCAGTGCCAGCCTGAACTACAAAGCAAGACCCTGTCTCAAAAAAAAAAATAATAATAATAATCCAGGTTCACAGAGACCAGACAGCAAAAGCACCAACCGCTCAGGTGTAAGTGCAGAGTATAGGTGAGTATTGGGCAACATCATGAAGTCCCTTACACAGTTAAGTCTTTTTGCTCATGAAAAAGAGAATGTAATGATTTTTATTGAAAACCTATATACAAAATCAATTTCCTGTTGCTTCCCCTGGCTTCTCTTCTGTGAAAAGAGACAGACAACATTAAACAAGAGAAAGAACTTTCCCAGCTCTCAATGGTGATACAACTTAATTTTTCAGACCAAAGCAGAAATTTGGTTCTTTGGACACTTAAAATTTTTTTTTAAAAAGGTTTTAATACCATGCCACATCTGATAGCAGTCATTTGGTCAACCTCACAGAACAGTAGGAAAAATGGAGACTTATTAAAAGGAAATGATCAGACACAAGTGCCTTAAGAGAAAAGCCCACTCCTCACATCCTTGGCAGCACCTCTGATTAAACAGATCTGGTGGGATTTTTTTTCTTATCTATGTGCCATAGTCTCCTTCTCTGTGGACACCAGCATGAACCTGGAGACACCTTTGTGCATTTGGTTAGTGACATTTTTATTGTGCTTCAGTTTTCATATTAGATTCAGGATGTGAACACATTAATGAAAGTTGTGTACAGCCCATGTAGGATGTATGTCATTCCTCCAACATTTTCTCCCCAGTATTGTTCATTCCTATTTACTTGGATATAGCACTCAAGCATTTACTCTACAATATTCTCTGTGCTAGAAATGAACAAAATTATTTTATTTTTTAATATTTCAATGCAAGAGGAGATGAACATAAACCAAGGCACCTCATAAATAGGAACTATAATGAAGGTGAGAGTACTGTGTACATAAGAAAAACAATTAGAAAGAAAGAAAGGCCAGACCACAAGATTCAAGAGTCATGGAACCCTAAAGCTGTGGATAGGGGGTGCACACCTGTCATCCCAGCACTCTGGAGACTGAGGCAGAAGGATGATTTCAAGGAAAGCCTGGGCTACATAGTGAGCTAAAGCCCTGCCTGAACCATGTAGCAAGACCCTGTCTCAAAAGAGAGGGAAAATAAGGTCACTAAAGCTCAGCATGAGAAAGCTCAAAAGGGGCAGAGGAAAGTAAAATTACAGACAAATGCTTCAGTGAAAAGAGAACTGAAATACATGGTAAAGGTCATAGGGCTGAGTCCAGTCCTCATCTTCTCAAGTATATTTTATGTGATATTACACCTCCTGAAATACTATTGTATAAAAATGTTTTCTATTATAGTCTTAATAAAAATGCCATACTAAACAAAGCTGATATTCCATTCTTTTCATATCTTGTTAAAGTGTACTGTGGTGTTTAAAACTCTGCAGTCATTCATTAGATAAGACCTTTTGATAGTAATACATCCAGTGTAATTTCAGCCTTGAATGCAATCATTTAATATTGTTATGAATGTTTTTGTATGATGTAATGAAAAACATTTATATTAAATAAATACGTGATAGATAACAAAAGATTGGATCCTACTTAGGTGACCTACAGTAAGGCAAAAAAAAAAAAAAAATGGAGACTGGGACTGTGGTTTCTGTGTCCAGGGACATGTACTATGGACTTCCTTCTGGCTAACATCAAATTTTAAATCTGTAATCCAGTGTGAAATTCAATATACCCTTTAAACCTCCTATTTTTTGAACAGGATTATCTAGCGATACAGAATTGAAATAAAGGATCCCTAATAGGTGATGGGTACATGAATGTTTTGCTCTAATGAATGGAATGATGTTATTAGTATGAAAGTGGCAGGCTTATGAGTGAGATAGGCTTCTTATATATACAGTATACACTTGTTACCTATCATACACCACAAAAGGTTTTACAGTACTAGATTTTTGTACCATTCTCAGACTTTTCAGTCTCAAAATTTGTATTTTCTTTATGAATTCTGCTATGTTTGACATTCTGACATAGGAATGGATAATTGATTGGAGAATTTATATTCTTGAGCTGAATAAGAAAGCAATGAAGCCTATTTTATCTGCAAATAAGATAGCCATTCCTGCTTTATTGCAGTTTCCTGTGGCGTGGAGAATTTTTTTCCCATCCCTTTATTTTCAGTCTATGGGTTTCCTTCTGAATTAGGTGTGTTTCCTGTATGCAGCAGATTGTAGGATCTTGCTTCTTGATCCAATCTGCTAGTCTGTATCTTTTAACTGGGCCATCGAGCCCACTGACATTAATGATATGGACATATTTAGAGCTGCCATGTTTCCCTGCTCTTGGCTCTTTTATTCCTTACTTTTCCTCTTTTCCATTCAATTTCTTGTTTGTCCCAGTGAGTTCACTCTGTTGGGTCTCATGGCTATAGAATTTTCTGGTTTTTTTCCAAGATGTTCTTTGGAATGTTTTGAAGTGCAGCTTTCTTATTTGTGAGGTTTTTTAGGTGTTCTTTGTCATGGAACTATCTTATTTTTCCATCTATTCTGAAAGATAGTTTTGCATGATACATCAGTCTAGGTTGGAGGTTGTTTTCCTGCAATGCTTGAAATACTTCCCTCCAGGCTCTCCTTGTATTCAGTGTTTGTGTTGAAAAGTTTGCTGTGATCTTAATGGGCTTCCCTTTGTAGGTGATTTTCTTCCTTTCTCCAACTGCTTTCAGTATTTCATTCTTTTGTTGTGTATCTGGAACCTTGATAATTATATGTCTAGGTGTAGATATTTTTATGATAACCAACAACATGGGAAAAAAATCATTACTAGCTGTTTGTCAGACAAAGGGCTACTATCTAGAATATGTAAAGAACTTAAATCAGTCCCCCAAGTTTAAAGACCCAATTTTAAAATGGGCATCTAAAATGAACAGACTTCTCAGAGGCAGAAGAAAACACAGCCAAGAAGCATATGAAGAAATGTTCAACATTACCTGTCATTCAAGAGATGCAGATGGAAACAACACTGGGATTTCATCTCCACAAAGAATGGCTCCTATTACAAAACCAACCAGCAATAAATGCTAGCAAGGCTGCAGGGAGAAAGGAACCCTTCTCCATTGTTGGTGAGACTGTAGACCTGTACAATCATTGTGGAGATTCCTCAAAAAACCTAGGATTAGAGGTCCCATTTGACCCTGCTATTCCCCTGCTAGAAATATACCCAAAGGAATGAAAAGAATCATTTTGTAAAGCCATATGTACACCCATGTTCAGTTTGTGATAGCCCAATCTTGAAAACAGCCCAGATGCCCATCAACTGGAGACTGGATAAAGAAGATGTGTATTTTTTTATAAAATGGAGAATTACTCTGCCATAAAAATGACAAGTTTCACTCATTTATGTGCATATGGATACACCTTGAGGACACACTAGCAAGTGAAATAAATAGATCCCAGATATGTAAATACCATATTTTTTTCTCTGGTATGAGAACCTGTAGATGTAAATGAGTTCTAGAATGTATGATAATTTGTAAAATAGGAAATATTCAAAGGGAATGTGGTGGGGGAACATAATGAGAGGAAAGAATAAATATGAATTGGAAAGAAAAATAAATAGCATGTATATAAGGAGTGAGGGATTGTGGGTGGGTAGGGATATGGGTAAAAATGAGAATTAACTTCTGCCATCTACTGGTACAAATTCCCCAATGTTAAGTGTGATTGTGAGCTATATATAAAATGTACCAATAAAGAATTCAATAAAAAAAGAAAGAAAGAAAGCAATGATTCCCATTCAAGATGCCTGAGAAAGTAACCCTTTTGGGAATGGAAACATGATAGCAAGTTGAAGTTCAGTGCACAGAAAACCATTTAAGGGAGCCAGGGATTTAGTTCAGTGACTCCAGTGCCTGCTTGGCAAGCGCAAGGTCCTGAGTTTGATCCCTGGTACCACACATCACAATGCTAGGCATGTTGGCTCATGCCTGTAATCCCAGCACTCGGGAGGCAGAGGCAGGAGGACTGTTGAGTTTGAGGCTTGCCTGAGCTACATAGTGAGTTCAGGGCCAGCCAGAACTACAAAGTGAGACCCTGTCTCAAAAAAATAAAAAA
>PVIC010051991.1:0-12304 GCA_004025085.1 Thryonomys swinderianus | reverse complement strand
CTTTTTTTTTTTTTTTTTATCTTGCCTGGTCTCTCAGCGTGGCTGCAGTGTGGAGGGACGCAGGAAATGGCTCCGGCTCCCCTCGACCTAGGTCCTCACAACGCAGCTCCGGGGTGGGGTTGGGGCCGGCTGGCGGGCCTCAATCCTCCGTGGTGGGGATGACGCCTGGGGTCCGTACCTGACTCCTCACTGCACAGCTCCTGGGTGGAGCAGGCTGATGGGCAGGTCTCAGTCTGCCACCGCTGCCGCCGCCGCCGCCAGGGACGGAATGGCACCCGGAGCAGCTGAGTCATCTGCGCCAGCTTGGGGTGGAGCAGGCCGGTGTGCAAGCCTCAGTCCGCCACCACCACCACCACTGCCAGGGACGGAATGCATTTTTTTTTTTGAGACAGGGTCTCATTTTGTAGTTCAGGTTGGCCCTGAGCTCACTATGTAGCCCAGGCAAACCTCAAACTCATAGCAATCCTACTGCTTCTGCCTCCCGAGTGCTGGGATTACAGGTGTGAGTCACCATGCCCAGCATTGTGGTATGTGGTGCTGATTGCTTGTGGGTGTGACTCACCATGCCTGGTTTTGTATGTGGTTACTAGATGGAACTCAGGACTATGCACTTGCTAGGCAGATGCCAGAACCACTAAGCTAAATCTCCGGCCCAAAAATTAAATTCTTAAGAATTACTCTAATAAGGTGAAAGACCTTTATGTTGAAAACTACAGAAAATGGGGAAAATCTCCCTTTTTTTTTTGAGTACAAAGAACCAATATAGTGAAACTGGCCATACTTTCAAAATTGTTATGCAGGGGCCTGAGATTTAGCTCAGTGGTTCCAGTGCCTGCCTCACAAGCATAAATTCCTGAGTTCGATCGGTGGTAACCACATACAATGTTGGGTGTGGTGACTCATGCCCATTAGCAATCAATACCACATACCACAGTGCTGGGCATGGTGGCTCATGCCTGTAATCCCAGCACTCGGGAGGCAGAGACAGGAGCATTACTGAGTTCGAGGCTTGCCTGGGCTCCATAGTGAGCGCAGGGCCAGCCTGAACTAAAAAGCGAGACTCGGTCTCAAAAAAAAGAATTGTTATGCAGATATAATGTAATTCTTATCAAAATACCAATAACATATCTCATAGAACTAGAGAAAAACATTCTAAAGTTCATTTGGAACCAGAAGAGACTTAGAATAGTAAAAGCAATTCTGGACAAAAAAGGCAAAGCAGGAGGCATCACAATCCATGGTTTCAAATTATACTACCAAGCTACTCTAATAAAAACAGCATGGTACTAGCAAAAACAAAAACAAAACAAAAACACCTCCCCAAACGATGTGAGGACCAGTGGAATAGATTAGAAGATGTAGAAACAACTCCAAACACACAATGAGCTACCTTATCTTCAACAAAGGAGCCAAGCATCTTCACTAGAAGAAAGATAGCCTCTTTAATAAGTGGTGCTGGAAAAACTGGCTTTGCACATGCCAAAGATTAAAACTAGGCTTTTTTTTTAAACCATGCACTAAACTAAATGAATCAAATATCTAAATATTAAAATAGAAACGCTAGCCGGGTGTTTCTATTTTAATATTGGTGTGCATGAGTTACCACGCCCAGTATTGTTGTATGTGGTTACCCGGGATAGAATCAGAGAACTTGCACTTGCTAGGCAGGGGCAGGAACCTGCGCTCACACCTGTCATCCCAACACTCAGGAGGCAGAGGCAGGAGGATTGGCTGAGTTTGAGGCTTGCCTGGGCTACATAGTGAGCTCAGGGCCAGTCTGAACCACAAAAGCGAGACCCTGTCTCAAAAAAACTAAAAACAAAACCCAGAAACACTAAACCTGCTGGAAGGTAGAATAGGTAGAACTCTTAAAGACATTGATATAGACAAAGACTTTATCAAGAAAATCTGAATCACACAAGAAATATCACAAAGAAACAACAACTGGGATCTCATCTTATCAAAAAGCTTTTTCACAGCAAAAAAAAAAAAAAAACCCACCAACAGAGTAAAAAAACAGCCCACAGTATGGGAAAAAATTTTCCCAGCTGTTCATCAGACAAAAGTCTAAAATCTAGAATACACAAAGAACTCAAACAATCAGAGCCTCAAATCTAAAGACCCTATCTGAAATAGGTAAGCACTTCTCAGATGAAGAAGTAGAAATTACAAATAAATGTGGTTTTTGTTGTTTGTTTTTTTTTTTTTTTTTGCTTTTTTTGGAGACAGGGTCTTGCTTTGTAGTTCAGGCTGGCCCTGAACTCACTATGGTGCCCAGGCAAGCCGCCGTGAACTCAGCAATCCTCCTGTCTCTGCCTCCCGAGTGCTGGGATTACAGGCGTGAGCCACCACGCCCAGCATTATATGTGGTAACCAGGGATTGAACTCAGGTCCTTACGCTTGTGAGGCAGGCGCCGGAACCACTGAGCTAACCCTCCAGCCCAAATAAATGTGTTTTTAAATTTTTCAGCATCACTGGTCATTCAAGCAATGCAAATTAAAACAATGCTGAGATTCCATCTCACTCCAGAAAAAAAAATAGCTATTATCAAGGAATTAGCTGATAACAAATGTTGATGGGTTTGTGGGGAAAAGGACCCCTCTCCACTGTTGGTGAGGGTGATACTGGTGCAACCACTGTGGACATTAGTGTGGAGATTTCTCAAAATCTAAAATTAGAGGTTCTATTTGAACAAGCTATTTCCCTTCTTGACATCGTCCCAAAAGAATTGAAAGCATCATCGGGCCGGAGGGTTAGCTCAGTGGTTCCGGCGCCTGCCTTGCAAACGTAAGGACCTGAGTTCGATCCCCGGTTACCACATATAATGCTGGGCGTGGTGGCTCACGCCTGTAATCCCAGCACTCGGGAGGCAGAGACAGGAGGATTGCTGAGTTCGCGGCGGCTTGCCTGGGCACCATGGTGAGCTCAGGGCCAGCCTGAACTGCAAAGCAAGACCCTGTCTCCAAAAAAGCAAAAAAAAAAAAAAAAAAAGAATTGAAAGCATCATGCTATAGCAATATATGCAAGACCATGTTTACAGAGAAAATTTGTAAGCTGAATCTTTAAATACCCCAAATGCTCATAAACTGATGAATGGATAAAAATGTGTTTTTTAAATATAAGTTTGAGACATTTCCAGCTAAACTGTTATACCTTGAGACTATAATCTTAAGTGTGATAAATCAGAGACACATGTTTAAATATTGAATTATTTTTCAAGCATGAGAAATTAAAAGTTTAAATAAAAAAGAAAATATAGGCTGGAGAATTAGCTCAGTGGTTCCTGTGCCTGCCTAGCAAGTGCAAGGTCTCTGGTTCAAAGTCCGGGTAACCACATAACAACAATACTGGGCATGGTGACTCACGCACACCAACAATCAGCACCACACACCACAATGCAGGGCATAGTGGCTCACATCTGTAATCCCAGCACTTGGAAGGCAGAGGCAGGAGGATTGCTGTGTTTGTGGCTCACCTGGGCTACATAGTGAGCTCAGGGCCAGCCTGAACTACAAAGTGAGACCCTGTCTCAAAAAAAAAAAAAAAAAAAGAATAGTATAGAATCATAGACTTGTTGCTATGGGGATCATAATGTATGTAAACAAAAGAGTTTGAAACCTGTCCCAACACTCTGGAAAGCTGAGGCAGGAGGAGCTCAAGTCCAACCCTGGAATTTGAACAATTTAGCAAATCTCAAATTTTAACCCCAAATTTTTTCAATAAATGAATAACAAGGGTTGAGCATGTAACAACATGTAAAGGCCTTAGGTTTGTACCAAGGATAATGAAAAATAATAAAGGCTTATGTGATCCTCAAGAGAGTGGTACATTTATGAACTAGACTCACTTTGCTCAACAGTGAGGTTACCGGGACTCTCAGGAAGGGACAATGCAACATTTCCAGTGTATTTCATTCCAGGTAAATGATAAAAGGTCACAGCCATCACAATTTCAAAAAGTGTAAGAAAATCAACAGAGCACCATGAACCATGGTTTTATGCAGAATGCTGCAATAAGAGACAGAGGGACATTTGACCAATAGGAACAAAAGTGAGGAGTTTACCGTATAGCTCAAGAGATTTCCTTGAAGTTCACCTAGTTTTGAGAATATTTTGTCGAAAGCCTCTTGGCGGGGCCAGAGATTTAGCTCAGTGGTTCCCACACCTGCCTCGCAAGTGCGAAGTCCTGAGTTCTGTCCCGGTAACTACATGCAACAATACTGGTTGTGGTGACTCACGCCCACCAGCAATCAGTACCACAACCACAATGCTGAGCGTGGTATCTCACACCTGTAATCCCAGCACTTGGGAGGCAGAGGCAGGAGGATTGCTGAGTTTGAAACTAGACTGGGCTACATAGTGAGCTCAGGGCCAGCCTCAACCACAAAGCGAGACCCTGTCTCAAAAAAAAAAAAAAAAAAAAAAAAAAAAAAAAAAAAAAAAAAAAAAAAAAAAAAAAAAAAAAAAAAAAAAAAAAAAAAAAAAAAAAAAAAAAAAAAAAAAAAAAAAAAAAAAAAAAAAAGAAGAAGAAGAGAAAGAAAAAGAAAAAGAAAAAAAGCCTCTTGGAATGAGATAGTGTGCTTGCAATGTTGCAGGCATTGATTGGGCACCATTAGCCACAAGATGCTAATGTTCACAGGTAGCCGACTCCGCAGAGTGGCCAGAAGGTAAAGGACAATGTATAGACTCTCAGCAGAAGGAATTTGTGGCAATTGACCTTTGACAAGGAAATTCAAATTAAATCTCTGGTGGAGAAATAAATACTTAACCTATCTGTGGCCATTATTATCTGAAAAAGCTGTGTCTATATTGAAGCTTATGCAGGCCCATCTTGCTAAAGTAGAGAAGAGCTGAGAGCTGAAACGTTGCCTGCCCAGAGCCTAAACCACCTGTCTCTCTTAGACCCTTTAGAAAAATAACCATTTACTTTTAACCTTTGTATCTGACCTAACATTCCTGTGACTGTTTGGCAAACCTCTTGAATGTATGGCTAAGCTTAGTTAATAATTGCTATACACTCTGATGAAAAGCAGACCATCAACCTCCATCCCCACCAAACCCTGAAGTTTTAAGCGTGCTACAGGAGAACATCTGAAACCTATAGAAAAGACTTCCCCTGTCGTGTGTAGCCCATCTACCTAATGTCCCCACCAATGTATTCGTTCAATGTATTGATTTATGACTTTCTTTGTTCTTTGGCTATAAATGTTCATGTAACCTCTTCCACTTTGGAGCACTCCATTCAGGGCCACTAAATCCATCTTTTTGGATCTTGGGCACTGATATTTGGCTCAGAATCAGTTATTTATTTCTTTTAAACCAGAGTTGTCAATTTGTATCACCACTTACACCACTGAGATTTTAGGTGTTCTTTTACCTTGGTATCCCTGTCCAGGAGGACCTGGCCTGTACCTGATTTGTGATTGATATCTGAAATAAAGTGGAAGGGTTTTTTTTGTTTGTTTTTTTTTTTGTTTCCTTTTTGAGACAGGGTCTCGCTTTGTAGTTCAGGCTGGCTCTGAGCTCACTATGTAGACCAGGCAAGCCTCGAACTCAGCAATCCTCCTGCCTCTGCCTCCCTAGTGCTGGGATTACAGGCGTGAGCCACCATGCCCAGCACTGTGGTATGCAGTATTGATTGCTGGTGGGCGTGAGTCTCCACGCCCAGCATTGTATGTGGTTACTGGGGATCGAACTCAGGACCTTGCGCTTGCAAGGCAGGTGCCAGAACCACTGAGCTAACACTCCGGCCCTAAAGTGGAAGTTTTTCAAGAGGAAATCTATCTTACAGTTTGGCTGCTTCCCTCCATTATTGTAAAGTAGGGCTATTGCCATTGATTATCCTGATCACTCTCATCCACTTGGAGACAGGCAGCCAGGGTAGAAATTGTGCTCTGTCACTCTTGGGCTCTATGACCTATCTCACCGTGTTGCTTAACCCATGGCTGGAATTTTACAATGGAAATTCTAAGCTTTCTCTCACTATGTCTGTATATTTGCATGTCTGTCATTCAAGAAGGCCTTAGATTTCATTGTGCGAATATGTAGTATTTTCCTACCTCCAGATACCAAATTGATTATATTGTACTTGTCTTCTGATTTTCTTTTCTTTTCTTTTTTTTTTTTTTTTGAGACAGGGTCTCACTTTGTAGTTCAGGCTGGCCCTGAGCTCACTATGTAGCCCAGGCAAGCCTCGAACTCAGCAATCCTCCTGTCTCTGCCCCCTGAGTGCTGGGATTACAGGTGTGAGCCACCACACCTGGCACTGTGGTATGTGGTTACTTTACCAGGGACCAAACTTGGGACCTTGGGCTTCTTAGGCAGGAACCAGAACCACTGAGCTAAATCTCCAGCCCCAAAGCTTTAATTATTTTAATGTGAAAAAGAAGTATTCCAGTAGAAACTCAAAAAATTTTTAAAAACTCAAGTTTACATAAATCATAAATCTCTATGAATTAAACTAGTGTACTAATTTTGGTTTAATAAAAACAGCTATGTAGCTGGGCGTGGTGGCTCATGCCTGTAATCCCAGCACTCGGGAGGCAGAGACAGGAGGATTGCTGAGTTAGAGGCTTGCCTGGGCTACATAGTGAGCTCAGGGCCAGCCTGAACTACAAAAAGAGACCTGTCTCAAAAAATAAATAAATAAATAAATAAAAACAGCTCTGTTGTGATGGAGGTGTAACTCAGCATTAAAAGTTATGTTTTCTCTGAGTTATATGCATTAAATTAAATTGATATACATGTACTTGATATACATTAATGTCTCCATTCTTATCCTACTTAAGAATGCTATGATATATACTACTGAATAGCTCACAATATTTCTATTTATTAAGATGACAAAAAAGTTGCTGGGCTTGGTGGCTCACACCTGTAATCCCAGCTCTCGGGAGGCAGAGGCAGGAGGATTGCTGAGTTCGAGGCTTGCCTGGTCTCCATAGTGAGCTCAGGACCAGCCTGAAGTACAAAGTGAGACCCTGTCTCAAAAAAAAAAAAAAAAAAAGATTACAAAAAAGTATAAATTTGATTTTAACCAAATAGGATAACTTAAGCAACAAGCAATAAAAAAGGCTATTTTAATAATTTTTATGTAAATTCCCCTTTTCCACTAAAACAAAGACTCTAGAGTCGTCTTTGATGATTAAAAGTCTAATTGGAGCCAGGGATTTAGCTCAGTGGCACCAGTCTGCCTTGCATGTACTTGGTCCTGAGTTTGATCCCTGGTACTGGAAAAAGAAGAAAAAAAGCAAAAGTCTAAGTAATAGGTATCCTTCTTCTCAATACAGGACAAGAAGACACTACCATCCAGCGTTGGGGATTGTGTACAGGACCTATATCTTCAGCTCCTTTTCCCACATGATGGATTCAAGAGGTATGATCCAGGCTCTTGTGTATGAATACCAATGATTTGCATGTACACACCTGATTCCAAGTGGGAAACAGCTACATTTACCGAAGAGCACATGAAGTTGTGCTGAAGGCATATCTGTGCTGACAAAAAAGTGACACAAACAGAAAAGTGGTGTCAAGGTGATTGACAGGAAAACAAAAGCATTGCCTATTGACCAGCACACAGAAGCTCCCATGTAAATCAGAGTTTTGAAATGTAAAGGACATGCACCTCAGCCCCAGTGCCTTTCCTGAGTCTCTAGGTGTGATTCACAGAATGCTGTGTTGTTTCAGGGTCTCTCAATATTCATAGCTGTCCCAGAATTTATTCTGATATTAGTTACATATAAATAGGTAGAACATATTCATAAACACTTAGTAAAATTTGTGTAGAATAAAGATGACTGACAGGCTAAGAGATTTGACACACATGTGCTCTCAGAGCATCAGAGGTTTACTGAATTTATTTACTGAATTTACTGAATTATTCTCTACCTTAGGACAATGGAAAGAGTTATAAACCTGCAGTGCTATTTAAAATAAAATGGGTGGAGTCTAGGGTGGTGTCTCATGCCTATAATCCTAGCACACAGAGGATGAGGCAGGAGGAGGACATTGTGAGTTCAAGGCTACATAGTGAATTCAAGGACAGCCTAGACTACACAGGGAGACTTTGTCTCAAAAAAACAAAAAATAAAATAAAATAAAATGAGTAGAAAGGAATGACTTCCTCAGCTCCATTGTTTCAAACTGTACTGTTCCCCTGTCAAGGCTAAACTTCCCCAGGATGCCCCAGAGGGAGGTTCGTTTAGTTTGTATAGTCTGGTACCATGAATGAGTTAATTGCTAAATAAAGAACAAGATGTGAGCCAATCATCAGCAATACAGCAGTATCAAAGCAAGAAAGCAAGAGCCAGAGCTCTAAAGCTCTAGAGCTGCTTCTTCATGTTCCTTCAGCAAAAACAGTTGGACAGCTCTGCATTTCATAGCAGTTAGATTTAGTTATCAGCTTACTGGGACATGGTGAGACAAAGCACCTGGGTGGCATTGCTTGGCCATGTGGCACTATGCTGATTCATTATTATATAACAAAGCACCATTGTGCACCTGTGCTAAATGATGGAGTTGCATCCTCAGGTGCCCTCAGACACCAGGACTTTGAGTGTATTAATTGGGGTTTGAATATAATCAGAAGTGATACCCCCCACCCCTACACACATACTTTTTCTTGAGAGTCTTACTAAGTCAAGTTGCCCAAGCTGGATTTGAATTTGTGATTCTCTTTACTCAGCAATCCACAGCACTAGGAAGGACAAGGTAGCAGGTTTAGAAATAGAAATGTAGGGTTGGAGATTTAGCTCAGTGGTTCCAGCATATGCGTGACAAGCGCAAGGTCCCTGGTTCAATCCCTGGTAACCATGTACAACAATACTGGACCTGGTGACTCACACCTACCATCAATGAGTATCACACACACAATGCCAGGCGTGGTGGTTCATGCTTGTAATCCCCGAATTTGGAAGGTTGAGTTCCAGGCTTGCCTGGGTTACATAGTGAGCTCAGGGCCAGCCTGAACTACAAAGCGAGACCCTGTCTCAAAAAATAAATAAACAAATAAATAAAAATAAAATATGACCTCATGTTAGGCAAATAAAAGGGAAGAGAGAGAGCATTATTTTCACTGTCTGCTATTCTTCAATCATCCTCAATTTAAAATGTTCCTTATGATAACATGGCAAATATTTGGTTGGCATATTTGGATTTCATACACCACTTCTTTGCCAGTCTTCACTGTCAAATAATACTTTGCCTAGTTATCTGGTACAATCTTTGATCTGGGCAACTTTGATCACCAGGAGCATTTTTTTCCAGGCCAAAACTTTGCTGTTTACTGTTCTTCCTACCTGAATGTTCTTTATTATACACCTATATTTATGCAAATGAAGTGATTTAGGGCGGGACCCCTAGAGACCAAAAGAGCCAAGTGATTAGAGAATTAGAGGGGCAGAATACTCCAGGTCCTTGTCACCTTGAGCAAAGAACTAAATGAGACGAGCCATAAACAGTGTCAAAAGTTTATTTGAAAAGTAGGATGAGGGAAAAATTGTTTTTTAAAGCAAACTTGGGGGCCGGAGGGTTAGCTCAGTGGTTCCAGCGCCTGCCTCGGAAGCTCAAGGTCCTGAGTTCAATCCCCGGTAACCACGTACAACGCTGGGCGTGGAGACTCACGCCCACCAGCCATCAATACCACATACCACAGTGCGGGGCGTGGTGGCTCACGCCTGTCATCCCAGCACTCGGGAGGCAGAGACTGGAGGATTGCTGAGTTCCAGGCTTGCCTGGGCTACATAGTGAGTTCAGGGCCGGCCTGAACTACAAAGCGAGACCCTGTCTCAAAAAAAAAAAAAAGCAAACTTGGGCTGAACAAGGCAGAAAAAGAGAAAAGTAAAAATATACCGGGAATCTGAGAGACAGAGGAGAGGCTACCATAAGGAGTAATAGAGTAATGCTAGTGGGCTCCTTGTAGCATCTGTGTTTTTTTGTTTGTTTGTTTGTTTTGTTTTGTTTTTTGAGACAGGGTCTCACTTTGTAGTTCAGGCTGGCCCTGAGCTCACTATGGAGCCCAGGCAAGCCTCGAACTCAGCAATCCTCCTGTCTGCCTCCCGAGTGCTGGGATTGTAGGCCTGAGCCACCATGCCAGGCGGCATCTGTGTTTTTATACGCTGTGCTTGTCTCACAGGAACTTGCAAGAAGGAATGTGCCCAACTCTACCTGTGACGCTGAGTCTTCCCATGATGTGTAAATTTCCCCCAGCCTAAATACCATGATGTAAGTGTCTTGGTCACGTTTTACTTGGCTGTTTCCTGTTCTTAGCCACAGTGTAAACTCCATGAAATCAAGGGCATTATACTAATCTGCTGCTTCCTCCAGGCCAAGCAGAGGCTGAAAGTGATCTAAGGAAAGTTTAGTAAGTACTTGTTTATGGATGAAATGTCAGCAGCCTACGAGACCTTGCGCTGTGCGTCCCCACCCTACCCAGCAGATAAGGCCTGCCTGCCCTGCAGAGCTGGTCTCCCTTTTCTTAGATCCCCAACTGTTTTCATCTTAATGGCTTTTGCCTCTAGGCATCGACCAAGAACTATAACAAAAGAGTAGAAAGGGGATTGCAATGAACCTACCTTCTCTAAGCTCCCAAGGAATGTTGCCCCATCCTCCAAAGTGCATTCCAAACCCAGCCTTCTAGTGGGAGCTCTTATTCTGTAGAGAGGGCAGACTAGAGCCTGTTTAGAGGGGCCAAGGTCAGGATTTCAGCCATTCTCAGTGCTTTCTTCTTATTCATACTGAGAGTTTTAGGATTCCAATCAAGTGTATCAAAGTAATCATTCTCACATTAAAAAAGAGAAGCAAATTAGCATTTTGTCCCTCAGCTACATTTGGCCTTGGCAAATTATTGATTTACTAATCTGGGCTTCAGAGTCTGATTTGTGGTTCTGCTTTCCTGCTCCATCCAGTTTAGAAACTTTGAATTGGAAATTGTCCACTACACTTTGTCAGCAGGAGCAGACTACTCTGATTAGCCTGAAGCTCATTCAATAGATGTGTACCTACAGGGTCTGCTTTGTGCCTGAGGCACTTGTAATGCAGCAGGAAGCAAAAGAGAGAACATTTTGCCCTGGAGGAATGTTCATTCTAGAGGCCTCTGTGTGTGTGTGTGTGTGTGTGTTGTGGAATAACAACACAATATGTGGATTGCATGGGGTTGTGGGAGGTGATGAGTAATTACCTTGCTGAAAAGAAAAGGAAACAAAAAAAAAGAAGAAAAAAATGAAAGGAGACAGGGGCCAGGGATTTAGCACAGTGGCAAGCTGCAAAGTCCTGAGTTCAATCCTAGATAACCGCATACAACAGTACTGGATGTGGAGGCTGACACCCACCAGCAATCAGTACCACATACCACAATGCTGGGCGTGGTGGCTCACACCTATAATCCCAGCACTGGGAGGCAGAGGCAGGAGGATTGCTGAGTCTGAGGTTAGCCTGGGCTACACAGTAAGTTCAGGGCCAGCCTGAACTACAAAATGAGACCCTGTCTAAAAAAAAAAAGTAGGAAAACTTTACTGAGAAGGAAAGCTTCTGCCTAAGAGGGGCAGAAGAGGACCCATAAGTGGATGACCTGCTCACCTCACTTCCCAGGGGGCTTTTATGGAGCAAAGTCACAAGGTGAGGTGGGTTTAAAGTGGGGCAAAATTATAGTCAACCAGTAACATTGCAAGTACAGTTGCTTAGGTAATATTGGTACAATGAGAAATCATAAAATGAACAAAACCATGATCAACCAATAAGACTACAGTGAGCATAGTTGCTTAGGTAATGCTGATTAAATGGGGATCCAATGAGAAATCAAGTCATGTAACAAGTGTACAAGATTTTCAATCAGGAGTATTTTCCCAGAGATTGGGCAAGGTCCTGACCTTTCCACTCTAGGAGATTTACAATCACTGCTTTTCCAGAGTGGTAGATCAAGATCCTGACCTTCCACCCAAGGAAGGAGATTGAGGCCTACCAGTCACTGCTTTCTGGGAGGGTTAGTTTTTTCCTTTGATAATGCTGACTTTCAGTGAAGATCTCCTTTCTTGTGAGCTTTTCAAGGGCTGGCCCTGTCTAATGGCCTACAAGATGTCTAACTAGCTCACTTACATATAATACTATTATCAGGTAGCTCCTTCTAAAAGCTCACCAAATAAATGTTGCCCTCTCCTTCTGGAGTTGGATTCCATGTTCTTATCTCAAACTAAGAATAAATGAAATGTGGGCCGGAAGGTTAGCTCAGTGGTTCCAGCGCCTGCCTCGTAAGCACGAGGTCTTGAGTTCAATCCCCAGTAACCACATATAATGCTGGGCGTGGAAACAC
>PVIC010051990.1:0-12224 GCA_004025085.1 Thryonomys swinderianus | reverse complement strand
CAAGTGCTGGGATGACAGGCATGAGCCACCACGCCTGGCACTGTGGTATGTGGTATTGATGGCTGGTGGGCATGAGCCACCATGCCCAGCATTGTATGTGGTTACCAGGATCGAACTCAGGGCCTTGTGCTTCTGAGGCAGGCACCGGAACCACTGAGCTAAATCTCCAGCCATGTTTTTGATTTTTCATTTAAGTTACTCAAATCTTTTCTGTTGCCAGTTGACAAAGTTCTTCATAAGGGTAGCATGTTGATAAGGATAGCATATTGATAACATGGGACCATTACTGGTAGTGTAAATACAAATAAGCTTGTAGATAGATCAAGGAAACAACTTCATCATCTGGGACAGAGTGGTCTAAGTGTGCGCCACTGGTAGCAATTATTTTTCACTGCTCTTCGTAGCAACTGAGCCATTCTTGTAGCCAGGTGGTGAGGCCCTTTATCGTGCCAGAATCTACTTTGTCACAGAGAAAGAAGCACATTCCTGCATCCACAGCACCTCACCCTGCATGTGACTGGTCCCCTCTGATTGCAGAGCACACAAGCCAGCTGTGGGACCTTAACAGATCTG
Organism: Thryonomys swinderianus; assembly: GCA_004025085.1. Taxonomy (NCBI): domain Eukaryota; kingdom Metazoa; phylum Chordata; class Mammalia; order Rodentia; family Thryonomyidae; genus Thryonomys; species Thryonomys swinderianus. The sequence continues at coordinate 11,651 of PVIC010051990.1, read as the reverse complement.
CTGATGACCAGCCAGGGGTCAGGCCTATTGAGCGCCTGGGTGGGAGAAGATACATTTTCCTTCTCCTTAAACGTGGAATAAAGGCTAATTATAACATCTGTATTCAAACAATAGTTAAAAATAAATTTAAAATTACAAATATTGATGCAGCTCTACCCAGATTCTTAAAGTGACTAGATCTCTTACCTTTTTATTATTTTTTATTATTTTAGAGGAAAAGCACTTTATTTTTTAAAACATATATGTCTGTGAGAACATATCCTTTGCCATCATAAAACTTTTTTTGCTTTGTTTTTATTGGTACATTTTAGATACACATTAATAGTTTAGTAGTGTGATGGTCATTCACATTGTACAGCAGATCTCTAGAGCTTTTTCATTTTGCAAAGACTACCTGCTAAACAAAAATTCTGTCTTCTCCTCTGCCCTGGATCCTGGCAACCACTCTACTTTTTTTTTGCTGTTAAGCCGACTGCCCTCTGAACATCACATAAGTGGAATAGCACAGCATTTGTCTTTTGTGACTGACTTATTTTACATAGTAGTATTTTTGTGTTCCTCCATGTTGTAGCATGTGACAATTTATTTTTAAGGCCAAATAATGCACCTTTTATGTAACCACTACAGTTTCTTTATCCACCCATCTGCTTATGGACCCTGGAGTTCCTTCCACCATTTAGCTATTGTGATTCGTGTTACTCTGCACAGGGGTGGAAGAATATATCTTGGAGAAAATGCTTCTCAGAACACTTATGTTACAGAGATATGTACTCCCTAAATATTTGAACAGTCTAGGAGGGACCAAGGGAAAGAGAAAAGGAACAGTCCCTATAAAAATCAGACAGATTTGCCAAGAGCTACCTGCACTACAATCTCCTGGAAGGTTTTCTAAAAACTGAGCCTTGTCAGCCTGTCATTAAACACCTCAAATCAGAGTCTCCTGTGAAACTGAGAGAGGTACTTCATACACACGCTGCAGTGTGAGAGGCACCGCCTGGCTTGCCACGAGCCCGGCAGGCTTTGTCCCTGTTCTTGCCCATGAAGGTCTCTGCCACCTACAGCTCTTTGCTTTCTTTCCCCTGAGGCAGATCCGTCCAGCCTCTCCCGTGACTTTCAGTTTCTTTTCTGCTTTGACTGCAAAGGAGAGAACAGGCCTGAGTTTGCCCTCAAAGTCTTACACTTTGATCTCAGCCGGTCAGGTCCCTCTTCCTCGGTCTAGGTAGTGACTCACCATCGCTGTTTTGAGTTAGTGGGCCAGTGCCCTCTTTCGGGCCTGTATTTGACTTGTCTTGGCTTTGTTGCTGGTTTTTTTGTTGTTGTTCTTTTTTCTTTAAGTTGAGATCTTTCCATGTTATCCAAACTAACCCTGAATTCCTGGACTCCACTTATCTTTTCTGAGTGGCAAAGACTACATGGGCCTCTTAGCCCAGCTCTACCCAGATTCTTAAAGTGACTAGATCTCTTTCCATATGGGAGCCTTGTAAGTATGATATTGCATATTGTAATCCTGAGAACAATAACTTTACACTTTCATATTTTCTGAGTGACAAGTATGACCACTTTGAAATTTAACTATTTTCATCTAGCTGCCACATCATGCCCTCTCATATTTACACATATGGCTTTACTCTGTAATCTGTGATGGGTAAGTCACTTTAGTGTAATCTTTTCTCATAAAGTTTTGGCATATTTTTAGAAAATACTTAACTTTTGTGTAAGTGTTAATATCAGAACATACTTTATGTTTGACTTCCACACACAGATAGTGTGTGCTTTGTAATGTACTTTTTTAAATAAAGGAGCTTGGTAGGAAAAGCCCTAATTAAGAAGTTCTGCCGCTTTTCCGCAGTGTGCTTCAGATGAACCTCCGCACCCTAACCCACTCAGCACTCCCATAGCTCTTGGTTCTTGGTTCATTTCTACAGTCCTCCTTTGTGATCTCCCACTTGCTTGGCTTTAGGAGGGCAGAGACAGTATTGCTATAGTTCACACTGGGGCATGGCACATAGGGGCGTTTTTGGAAAGAGGGAGAGTTAACTTGAACTTTATTCTATTTCCTATACTAGATTTCTGCCAGAAATTTTCTTTGCAGTTTTGTTACAATACTACAACTTTTATTTATCTAGAAACTCAATGTTAAGATATTGAGTGGCATACCTACTAATATCTCTGATTGGATCAATTAATGCTTTTTTAAAAAAGGTTAAAAGTACACATTTGATCTTATGTTGACTTACTTTCTATGCCAGTGACTCCTGACACTAGCCCATAATGTGACAGGTTTACTCTCGGTTGGTGGAGACTAAACACTGAGTGTGACTTGGTGCCAGTTTATTTCCAGCCTGAGTTGGCATTACTGGTGATGGATCAGTGCTGTCATCTCTGCTTGCTACACGCAGCATGTTGAGTCCACATCCGGGAACCAGATGAACCCAGTAGAGATGAGTGAGCCTATTTTTTAAATTCTATTTTGTTTTCTGTTTCCAAATTTAGGCTTCAAGCTAAGCACACCAAAACTCTTTTTGTGTGCCAGTCTTGTTTGTTTTCCGCAGGCCCCTGCTGTTGGGGAACTGCTTAGAGCAGCCCTCTGAGGAGCTTTCAACTAGCAGCGCGTTAGGGTCCAGTCCTGGGAACAGTCACCCAATTAAATCTCTTAATATATAAATTAACTTTGTTTTAGGAAGAATAATTAACAAAAACTTTCTGAGACAGATTTATGCAGAGTGATACAATTCTGTATAAGAATACATGTACAAAGTCAGTTTGGTCCTTTCAGGTTTTAGTTTTCCAGCCTAAGAGTGCCTAGATCAGTGGTGGTGGACCCATGGCACGTGTGCTACAGGGTGCTGTTCATTATCATTGAAAGCTCTAGAAGTTCCCTGTCACTAGCCTAGATTCACCTGTTTTTAATTTAGAATTAAATAGCTTAATTGATTTTGTTGGGTTGCTTCAAGATCTTGCAGGATAATTATTTCTCATTAGCTACAAAGTAATAAGAATCAAACTTAAAGACATCTTTTTAATCCTGGAACAAGTTAATTAAGAGCAGACTGGATTCTTCAGTAGGTCCTACTTCAGATTTACTAGTATTCTTGTTTCATAGATTAAGTGCAGTCATGTGTTCAGTTAAGTATTCAGTGTGATCCTAAGTTTTCAAAGTAGTAATCAAGGTTTTAGCTGCATGATTTTAATAGTAGCGTGGTGGATTTACTAATGGTCAAATTGGAACACCCTGCTGAACTGAATCAGTGTGGTTCTGGGCATGGAAGACCCACCCAAGGACTGATGCCAAAGGCATAAAAAGAACTGGAGGGGAAAATTAGGAGCTGTTGACTTTCTAGAAGATCGATGTGGTTGGTTTTCCTGATTATGAAGTTGGCTGTTCTCAGAGGAGGAGCTCAGAGCCTTGTCGCCGGGAAGGGCTGCTGTTCCTGTTGGGGGAGCTGGAAATTCACTGAGTGTCACTTCCTGACTCCAGTGCACATCCCTCAGCCTGGTGGCACAGATCCTTCACCCCACCAGCGCAGGCTTTCTGCCGGTCCCTGGCCCTTCTACATGCAGATCCTCTACAGGATAAGCGTGAGGCATCGCTGTGGCCTTCATGGAAGACACTGCCTTGGGTTCTCGGCCTTCAGCCAAGCTTATGTGCAACACTGCTGTGGGATCCAGGCCCTTGGCTGGATCTTTTGTGTCTCTAGTGTGCGACTAGATTTCTTGTACTCCTCTGCGTTTGACTTTTTGGGTGACTATTATAAAGTAAACCTTTGAATTATGTACCCTATATTAAATCTGATTCCCTTGTAAAACCTTGACAATAGGTAATCGCAAGTAAAACTCATGTAGTGATATGTATTAAAGTTAAAATTCACACATGTATCCTTCAGGGTGTGGTGGCTCACACCTGTAATCCCAGCACTCGGGAGGCAGAGACAGGAGGATTGCTGAGTTCAAGGCTTGCCTGGGCTACATAGTGAGCTCAGAGCCAGCCTGAACTACAAAGCGAGACCCTGTCTCAAAAAAAAAAAAAAAATCACACATGTATCCTTTAAAGATGATTTCCTGTTCTGTAGACCCTTAATATCTTTTTTGTAGTTGAACAGTCATATGTAATTCTTTTCATAAGTCCTCAGTGAATATGTAGAATTCTTTCTTACTGACCCCTCCTACCTACAATTAAAGCAAATCTTTACCCAGGATTTACTTTATGATCAGAGTTAATGCCAGGCACCAGTTGTATTCCTTTTTTTGTTGTTGTTGTTTTTTTGTTTTGTTTTGTTTTGTTTTTGCTAATTGGGAGTCTTAATGATTTTGGTATGCCAATTTAATATGTGCTTGGTTTCATTTGGTTTTCTTTAATTTTTAGTTTGAAATTTTCCTATATTTGCTAACTACATGCCTTCATTTATAGTTCAATTGTTCCTGTTCCTGTTCTTGGCTTGTTTTTCTTTTATATTAAAACAATTATCAACAGAATTCTGACCAGACTCCTAGGCAGGCTTCGTCTTAAGCAATTAGTATTTTTTACTTTTCTTCTTTTTCATTATGTTGGAAAACAGGGATTAAATGAACAGATTAGAAAGAGTAGAAGGGAAAACTTGAGCAGAGGATATTAAACTGACTTGGATAAGCTTAAATTTTGATGAATAATGGGTTTCTTGTATACAGCATATTGTTGAATCTTGCTTCTTAATCCATTCTTCCAATCTGCTTCTTTTAACTGGTGCCTTGAGGTAATTAACATTAATGGTTATAACTGATATGTACTAATTTATCCTGTCATGATATTTTCGTGTTGTTGCCATTTTTATCCCCCCCCATTTAATTTTTTGCTTGCCTAATGATTTCACTGTGTTGGATCTCATGGGATTGTAATAGTCATTGTCTTTTTCTAGGATATTGTTTAGAATTTTTTGGAGTGCAGGTTTGGTATTTGTGAAGTTTCTGAGGTCTTCTTTATCATGGGAATATTTTATTTCCCTCTCAATTTTGAAAGATACTTTTGCAAGTTTTGATAAGTAATGGGAAGCAACATGATACTAGGAAATAACTTCACATTTTTTTGCTCCAATACCTGTCTGGTTCTGTTAAATAGATGTAATAAATCCTACTTTGCAACCTTGCCAGAGCATGTAGGGAGCTTTCCTGTCACCTTCATTGTCTTAGACCATTTGTGCTACTGTAACAAATTATCATAAACTGGGTAATTTTTAAGCAACTGAAATTTATTTAGACAGTTTTATGGGCTGAGAGGTCCAAAATAAAAAAGATTGCTGACTGATTGGGAGTCTGGTGAAGTTTTGCATTCTAGTTCATAGTCCATCTACCTATGTCTACACACAGTGGAAGGGGAAAGCTCTTATCTCTTCAGTCCCCTATGAGGGTGCCATCCTCATAGTGAAATCTCTTCCCATGGACCCTAATATTACATTAGAGGTTAGTTTTCAGCTTAGGAACTTTGAGGATCCGCATACATTCAGCCCATGAATTCTCTCTTGTTGAAAATATGGCAGTAGCTACATGACAAAGGCTGTTGATTGCAAGACTTATGACAAAACATTTATCTTGCCTCTTCTCTGAAACTATATTTAACATGTCATTTCATTTTGTCTTTTTTAACAGTCTTATATATCATTCCCATTTTTCAGATGAGGAAGTTAGGCTCTGATGAATTAAGTATCTTGTACAAGGTCATAGATTTGGTAAACTATTTGGATCCAGTTCTGAAAGACTGCAAAACCATTCTCTTTCCTCACTGCCAAGCAGCCTTGTGTAATGAATGTGAAGTCTGGAAAGGGGTTAGTGGTGTGGCCATTCCAGTCCTGCCCACTGCTTCCCTGGGCACATGACTAACAGCGCACACTACAGAGGACATTTGCATTTTAAAGGGAGCTCATTATCTCTAATGAATCTCTAATTGGTAGAATTTGTGGGCGGGGTATTTTTAAGTACTGGGGCATTCTCCTGTGTCTTCAAGGTGCCTGCCTGCCCATCCCTTCTCTTCTGTAGATTATAGGCTGTTCTGGAATCAGGATTATGTAGGACAATACAGCCACATATTCTACCCCAAATGAAATCAGACAAGTTTGCAGGAAGTAATGAAAAAAGTCATCAAGTGACGCATGGCCTTGCTTAGGATTTTAATAAATGAATGTTCAGAAGTAAATAAATTTGTTCAGAGTAAAGGATCTTCTATAGACTCAGATACAAAGACATATTTTATAATCATTTTACCTTCAGAAATGTTATATCGGCACTTCCCATAGAGTGTTAATAAGCCTCTGAAGGATGTTTAATAAGTATTAGGTGAAGAAAATGCTCCACAGTCAAATGCAATATGGGAAAAAAATCCTTCAAATTTCTTTCCTCCAGAATTTCTAAAATGCTAAAGTGCATTGGAAATCAGCTAATAGGGAATTTACTCTCTGAAGAATTATCCTATACTTTCTACTGCAGAAATATTTTTCTCCTGTGAACCCCATGAAATCAAGGCTGCATTTATCTTCAGATGCGGACTTTTAGGTAAATTCTTATTAAAAAGAGAAAAGGGTTTTCTGTATTCATAGCTTTTTGTGTTCAGGGAGGTGTCAGTTTTGATGCTCCAGCCCCTTGTAGCGTTGGGCCCGAGTGTGTGCTCGGAGTGACTGCCCACCTCCCAGATGAAATCTGGCCAGGTACAGGGAGAAAGAACAGCTGTGTTACTGGGCTTTCAGATGCTGGAGTTCTTCCAGAGGTGGCTTCTAGGCTCTTTCTGCCCTTGGTTAAGAGGAGTGCGAACACCAGGAAAGTTTTATTAAAAGTAGGAAAAGAAACAAGAGTAAAAGAAAGAAAAGAAACACAGCCTGCAGCATGAGAGCAGCCACCATCGGGGAGAGCACAGTGGCAGAGACTCAGTGTGGACTGGGCTTTTTGCATCCCTCACCCCTCAGGCCTCTGTCCAGTCCAGGCCTTCTCATCAGAAGCCTGCTCTAGTTCTCACAGGAAATCCACATGCAGGGCTATGCAGGAGAGCTATAACTCCCGACCTGCTGGATGGCAGATGTACCAGATTCGTGTCACCTGAAGCTGACGAGTGAATTCCAAAGGACAAAGGATGGTAAGAGTAGGAAAAGGTTTATTGGGGAACAGGAATGGTTCCTAAGAGACAGATGGGGTCCTATAGGTTGCCATTAAGCCCCTTTGCAACGTGTAACTTATACAGCAGAAGTCACAGTGTGGGCCAAACTGCAATAAACCTAGAGGATTACAAGTATAGCTGCTTAGCTAATATTAATCCAGTAGGAAACAAGGCACGTAGCAAAGGCATATATGGCTGACATCATTAACCTCGGCTTTTCTGTGAATTCTAAAACACAACATATTTGGGAAGTTATGGATCTAGATGTTTTGGTCATTCAGGCATGTGTCTCATATTATCTGGCCTTAAGGACTAAGTAGTATTCATTAAATTTCGTCTCAAGTTCCATTTATCCCTTAAGGAAGTATGCAAGTCTGGCCATTGTGACGTTATCCTGGAGTCTTTCTTTTGTTCAGAAGCACCTCCAGCCACAGTTCTGAAGTCTTTCTTTTTCTGAGGACTTGTTTGAGAGCCCAAGCCCTCTCTGACTTCATTAATTTCTATCTAATTTAGCTGCCTAAAATCCTGGGATTTTGTAATGAACAGATCCTATCTTCCCCAGCCAGTTTTGCCACACCCTAATCTCCTGTCTCAGTTGGAGATCAAATGATCACCTTTATTGCCTAGAAATTTGGACTTAAAGAATGTGGCTTATATCTGGTAGCAAATAGTTTCTAATCTGAATTTCAGAAGTAGATTGAATTTCAGTACAGGACGTGAGGGATGGGCAGGCTGCTCAAATTGGAGGAGGTCCTAGCAGAGGATCAGAACAGCTTTCTCTGTGTATTTTCTAGTCTCAAAAGAAATAGGAGAGCAGGGCTATATGTGCCCCAAGTCTTCTTAAACTCATCCACCCACAGACAGGAGGGTAGAGGAGGCCTTGGCTATACGTAAAGAGGGCACAAAGAGTGGGAGCCAAGTCCTGTCTCCTCACCCACTCAGCACCTAGCACTTGGCACATGCTCCCATTGGGCAACCCACAGATGCACTGGAGTTCCTCTTTCATCCCTGGGATTTCTCTCCTGCCCACTTTCCCTTGTATCCAACACTCACCATGTCTCCTCTCTGTCTCCCGTCTTCACCCAACAGAATGGTGGCACTCTGGTGACTGTCCCTTTCTGTCTCCTTGCATAGTCCAATGTTGTTCATTTTTGTACCTCAGTTAAAAACTCAATTCTCTTTATGATTCTGGTCACAAACTGAACTGAATGAGAACCAAATCAAATCCCCTAATGGGGTCAACATTGAACCTAACCACTGAATGTGTTTCAGTTCTCATCCACTTCAATTTGTAACCAGAATTGTGGAAAAAATCACCTTTGTGAACCAAAGTATCACTGTATTTTTTGAGTCAAAGTCTTTCTTTGTGGTTCAGCTTGGCTTTGAACGCACTATATAGTTCAGGCTGGCCTTGAACTCACAGCAGTTCTCCTGCCTCAGCCTCCTAAGTGCTAGAAATACAGGTATTCATGACCATGGCTGGCCTGTTGAAATTTTTAATCCTAGGAAAGATGGAGTATGTCTATTCCATTGAAACAGAGATTGATAAACTATAGCCTGCTACCTATTCTGTAAATACAGCCACACTTGCTAGCTATGTGTTGCCTTGGCTGCTGTTGGCTACAGTAGAGCTATTAGATTGTGACGGAGATGATGTGTCCTGCGAAGCCTGAAATGTCTACTATCTGACCTATTACAAGAAACAAAATTAGTCACCTAGTCTAAACTACAGATGGATTTCACTTCAGTCCTCTAAGTTCCTAAAGAGCTTTATTAGTATTTATGTACAGTCTCCATCATTTACTCTATAAATACAAGCCACATTTTAAACAAAGAAAATTGCATGCTTATAGTTCTAAGAGGAATTTTGCCTATTGTAAAATTGCTCCTGGTTGTGAGGATTCCTGGAAAGAGATCAAAGGGAGGCCGGGCAGGTCACTGAGCGCCTCTGCACCTGAGGGCTCGCTCAGCTGTCCCAGTGGCCATCAAGTGTGATGTCTTAAAAGTGAAAATAGAGAAAAGGGAGGGGATTGAGAAATGGATGGAGGGGAGAGAGAGAAGGGAAGGAAGGAAACGGGAAGTCAGATGCGTTATGTCCAGGTGCCAACTTCCCACCGCGATGTAAACATCATGTACTGTAAACATGTACTAGTGAGAAAAGATCTAAAAGTAAATCAGAAAACACAGATATTTCTTCAGAGTTCACTGTCCTTCCAGGTGCCTGTGGCCCAGGAAGGCCCTCAGCGCTTTCTGCTGGGGGCTCTTCTGTCCACCGCGACGCCCTGCAGCGGGAGTGTCTGTCTCTCTTGTGCCTGAAGAAGAGAAGGCAGGTGCGTGGCCAAGCGGCCCAGGCAGAATGTTGCTAGGTTCAGAGGATTCAGTAAACAGCATAATTCGTACAGCTGGCTTTATGATGGGTAAAGCGCTGTGGAAATATCAGAGGCTTTTGTTCTTTTTAAAGAACAAAATGGCTGACTTGCAAATAAAAGTTTTTAAACTGTTCCACATGTAAATGAGAGTTAATTGATACTTGAAAACGAAAGTGCCTTGTTTCACATTCCTTGTTATCCATTTTTGTGTCTTGTTAAAGTTTCTAGATTTCATGTGAATTATAAAAAAATATAGAGGAACCAGTTGGAGTTGTAGGGGCAGGAACAGTTAAGCCGAGTGGAGGAGGACGTGTTTCTCTTCATGGAGCGGTGACATCGAAAGGGACTGCTTTAAATCTTATGCCAGAGTATGGCAAGAAGTTCCTCCTGGAAATCCTGATGCCACTCCTGTAACTTATGGAACTGAAATCTCTTGGTGTGAAACAGCAGCTATGCCAGGGTCTCAAACTGAGGGTAATACAAGAGCTTTCAGAAGATGTGTGTCGAAGAGTATGAATGTTGTCTGTCTTGTGAAGCCACAAGAAATATCGTAGGTACTGAGGCAACTGAGAAAATGATTTTAGGACCCAAAGATATACCAAATATATGTCTCTTCTGGAGAAAGGAATTCAGCATTTTCTACAAAGATCTGAAAGATTCTCTGAAGAAACCATTAAAATTCCATTTCTCAAGAAAAAATTTATCAAAGGATCTTTACTTGATATTTCAAACAGTTGCCAACATGGAGGGGACAAAGATCCTGATCTAATTGTTGAAGCATTGAGATCATCTCTGACAGTACAAATTGATAAGAAAGGATGAGAAAGTGAGGACAAGTCTTAGGTGTTATACAGTGATTCTCAGAGAGATTTCTGAAACAACAACCAATAGAGGCGGTAAAAGCTTTGTTCACACAAAAAGCTTTGTTCAAAAATGAAAACTGCCTCAAAGTGGTAGGGTACAAGTGGCCCACACTAGCAACTGGTACAGCACTTTCCAGGCAGGCACCTAATGCGTAACAGGCATTTAAATACTAACGGGAAGAAGCTAAAACACTTCAGGGCAACCCAATCATGGATAAAAACCATGAATACAATGTTTGCTAAGAGTAATTATTGATTAATGGATTCTAGTATATACAGTCAGCCCATTCAAACTGAAAGACATTATACCAGAGTAGTCTTTATGCAGCCTGTGTATACCTTGTCAACAGTACGCTGACTGTAGGTAGTATTGGATCTAACTAAGTGTTGGTCTCTAAGTCCTTCACCCTACTTGGAAGCATCATGGATTCTCTTCACCGATGGTAGTTTACTGAATGGGTTTTACTCACCAGGATCTTATGAAACCAACTCTGCTGCCATGAATATGGGTTGACCACTCCGAAAGAGTTGTGTGAAGCCTCGTATGAGGTCATCCAGCAGCACAGAACACTCCACAGAGGGCTCTGTGTCATTGGGGGATGGATCACTGACCAGATCTCGTTCAAGGAACTTTCCACCTGAATGTCATAACCCCACAGTAACAGGGCATCAAAAGCAAACTTAACTTTCCAAAGAGACTTCTCCTCCACAGTTGGAACAAAATGAGCACTATTGTAAGTGAAGAAGAACTCTTTTCAGAGGACTAAGAAAATGAGAAGATCAAAGGATCCTCAGAGCACATCTCCAACATCAGAGTTTGACTTACTAGCTTCAGATTTTCCTTCTCTACCTGGAAGTTTGGAGAAAAGAAGGTCTGATGTTAAACGCATGTACAAAGAAAAGGAAAATGAAGACTTGAGGGCTAGTTATCCATTTCCTGCAGAAGAAGAGCAAACCGCACATCAGCCCAGCACTCTGCGTGAGTATGTAAGTCCCAGTCCTGATGTGCAGCTTGGCTTCCTGCATGAAGTGCCACTCGGCAAGAAAAGGGTACAAAAGATGATGCCGCTGTTCTGAGGATATTCGCAGTCAGATGACGATGCCAGTTTCTTCGCAAAGCATTGCAAAGCTATCAAGAGCAAGTGCAGCCTTACCAAGAAATAGTGATGGAAGTGTGCCACATCTGTGTGGCCCTGCCTGTAAGACCCTGAAAGTGAGGTTATGCTGACATATGCCAGGAGCCACCCAAAGAGCCATCTCCAGGTCTTGTACAGCAGTTTGGCAGCTTCACTCAAATGCAGTGTC